>JAWPHD010006158.1:107500-149738 GCA_037043455.1 Cyrtodaria siliqua | reverse complement strand
AAAGAAAGCAAGATTGGCATGTGTCCCTTTAACCAAGGTAACAAACATGATTATGTGTCGCTCGAAGATTTCATAACATAAACGTGGACAATGAATTGTGTCAATGGAGCACTTGCAGATCTTGTGGGGTTGTGAACCACTGTACGCGTGAATCCAAAAAGTGCGGGTCGTTTATTATTTTATTGGGCCTTATATAGTTATATATATATATACTATATTATAATATTATTCTTTTATATTTAAATGGTCCCAGACGCAGTCATACTCACTACTATATTGAAAGTAATACTGAACTATACATGTGCGGTGCGTACGATTTATAGTATTTGAAAACAGACATATTAAACATTTTTCACTGAACATATATACTATATTCATAGAAGTATTATTTCTGGAACAAAAATACATGTTTTTTTCAGCAGTTGAAATCTACGATAATCTGCGATATTGCTATTGAAATTGAATACGTCTGTTTTCATCAAATAGCATGTTTTGTTTGTTTTAATATATATATTTTTTAATTTATGATTTAAAAAAAAAAAAATGGGATGATCCGGAATACGTCATTACACACTGTTGAATCCTGTAATAACACAAGTGGTTTGGTTTACAGGCGACAGTATCGGGTGAAAAAAACCACTTGTTTTTACTGGATTCACATTGTGCAAGAAGTATTCATATATTATACCATTAATATTATAACATGTGTGTTGTAACTATGCTTATCCTTGGATAGTGGATGTCTGCCAGGGAACTTGACCTTTTACTAAAAATCAATACGATCATCCTCTGATCCACTGTCCAACAATGAAGTTCATGAAATTTGCTTTAGGTGGGGGGAAGAGGAAAAACTGTGTGGGCAATACTTTTCCTTTTCCGGTCCTGGTAACGGCCTTTCCAACTACTGACTTCAAAATAAACAGGGAGTATCATTTCACCCAAAGGCATTTAAAGTATGAAGTTTTATGAAATTAGCTTAAGAGAGAGTAATAAAGAGTTTGTACAAAGTTTCGTCAAAATCCCAACAAGTAGCGCAGGAACAGATTTGTGAGACAGACGAACGGAAAGGCCAATCTAATCTGTCTCACCTACCAACTTTGTAGTGGGAAGACATAATAAAAGACAATATTTTAGTTCCTATGTATACTTTATTAGCAATAATTGAGCGAACATAAACTTCAGCATTGGACTCTGGCCAGCGGTGTACATGGAGTCCTCCTTCCACATGACGTGCAGACTGAAAGAAAAGAAAGACATAGAATTTAATATAAGTCGAGCAGAGTATTCAATTTGAATCAGGTGTTGCGAGAGGGATCTAGGGCATATTTAGGGAATGGGACAGTTTAAAATTAATAATTATTGTTTAACGGCCTCATCAACAAGTTGTTTAGGTTATTTCGAAACCGCCCGAAAGAGAGGAGATGGAAAGATGCATAGCGTCCAGGAACCCCTGCCCCTACGCTTACTACCGATTAGATACCTATGGTTCTTTAACGTGCTTGGAGGAGGACAGACTCCGATACACAGACCACCGGGGTTTCGTTTCCCGTCAGACGAACGAGGCTAGAGCAGGACACATCGAAGTAACCCAGTGGCGCCAGTAGAATTGAATCGTGTTCACAGTGAATTCTAAGCCGATATGCTATAAACGTCCCTTGACCAATAACTATGAAATGGCACATCAAGTATAAGGGTCAATACATATTATATTGTGTATCATACGAGTATATGATTGAACTGACATGGATTATAGAACCATTTATTAATGTATGTCTCAACCTACAGATACAGCAATAATCTATTATAAGGAAGTTAAATCTGACAGAGGGTGCAATGTTCTATAAGCATTTTTACTAGAAGTGGGAATAAATACAAGTCCTGCAAAAATCCTAAAAATTGTTAAATTTACCACACGTTTGTTCATAGGGATATTTTACATTTAATTAGGGTTATGACTTAGTAAGGTCATTTTACATGGAGAGAAAACATTAATATACAACTATTTATTTTCTCATCCTCAAACCTGTGATGCCGCTAGTTTTAGAAATAAAACATGATTAAATAGGGCAGTGAGAGACACTTTTGGAGATGTTTGGTCTGTTCTGATGTGAGGAATGTGTAAAACAGACACAAGATTGGAATTTGCGCTGCGTCCCTCTTAATAAATTGAGGACCCATCACATTAGAACAATTAGATGATGTTAAAGGGAACATACGGCAATCTTGAAGTATTTTTTCAAGCTTTAACATTAGCATCTCCATTTGTTAACTGGGTACATGTGAAATTTAAACCTGCTTGCATTAAAAGTTCAATAAATTATTATAGGTGCACTATTATCAACATGTAAGTATGTGTAAAACAATTTCTCTGAACTATTCTCAATAAATAATATTAATGATGCACAAATGCAAACTATGCAGAAAAAATTAACCGAACTCCAGAAGTTTTAAACAAATAAAGACTGCCTAGTGTCCCTTTAACACAACTTGTTATTCGCATGTATCCAGTACAATGTAGTTTACACGAGCTCATCTGACAATCACTCTGCACTATCACTGAAATATTTTTACTCTAACTTTGAACAGCACCGTGCAAGCATAACACAAGCTCCATTTAAAGAACTACACAAGTGCAACAGATTTTTAAAAAGGACTCTTACCTCCATATGATCCAATGGCATTTAAATACGCCTTGACATTCCTGAAGTCGTCAGTATCAATTCACTTAGAGGTGCTCAAGGGCAACGATTCACATTGGAGACCTCTCTGAAAACAACATCAATCCAATGTGAATGATCAAACAGACATAGTTATTCTTTTGTTATACATAATGGAACATATTTAAAAAAGAAAAGATAAAATAACTAAATTGAATAAAGCATGAATACTACGTGTGCTCAATAACACTGTTAATGTAATAAAAAACATCTCTCATCATTCATTATACATGTAAAATATAATGTAGCCCCAACTGAGATCCATTAAAAACATTGTTCCACTTTCACAGCATATTTCCAGCCCATGGAATAGTCATTTCTTTTGAGACACACTGGAGGCTAGCGTAGTAGCTACACCGCCTTAAAGGCTTTTAAGTGAAATGTACTTTCTCGAAATTGCGTTGTTTTTTTCGCAACAGAATGTAAATAAATGTAAATTCAAAATCACTTCCTTGCCTCAAAACTTTACTGTACATAAATATGAATCTGACCGATTTCAGTCAAATGTCTATGGCAGATTACATTGTTTCAATGGTAGTTGTATCGGGTTATGTATTCACGAATGTGCGAGAAAATGGGGATAACGCTAACGATATAGAGACAACGCTAACTATTTACATTCATGCATCTGAGGGGTGGGGGTGGAGGGGGTTTCTAGTTTTCTTACCCCCTCCTTGTTTTCGGTATGCAAGCTCCATCTACCCCCACACCCCCATCTACCGTACTTGGGTGGGGGCGGGGTGCGGGGGACATTGATAGCATTTCTACTAGCAATTGTTTTGTTCCACGAAACGTTCTACAGTTTACAGTACATCCAGTTACTGGAAAGATCGGAGTACACGAAAAACACTTATAGTGATTATGAACTTTCTATTATACACTATACACTACTTTTTTAGGCACTGTATTTGGCCAATGTCTAAATATGCACGATCTAAAAGGGGTGTGTACTGTTTATTAACAAACACATTTTAATGACAAAACAAATACCTTGATCATGGACCTCCAGCAGCAGACAATAATCCCAAATCCAACTTGCAACAACATGTCAATTTCACGTGTCAAGTTATGTCACGGTGACCTGTCAGTCACCAACACTGCATCGTGTTGACACATAATGGGACGTTATTTCGTCCGGTAAGGTATTAGTTTTTACATAATCTACGGTATGAAACACTGTACGCGTGTTGTTAGACTCCATAGGTACCCGTAGTTCTCGCCGACGTAGCGCGCCCAATTTCGGGTGTAAAAGAATGGCGTCTGTTTTAGTTGAAAATTCGTAAAATAGTCCGTAAAATACAAAGAAATAGTCCATGTTCGCGGAGTTAAAATGCGAACAGAACTGATATGTTATAGGTCCGTGGCGTTCCTACTGCATATCAGGGAAGAATTCTTTAGCAGCTGCACCCCAATATTAGTTTGCTAGTAACGGAAATAAATGTCATTTTCACCAGGTAACCAGCACTTGCAAGCGCATAACCGATAGATACTATAACTCGATCGCCTATATATACTATACAACCGACCGCGAGACTTTAAACAGTTTTTTTAAATTTGCATGAATTAAAATTATTACAGTTAGTAATTATAATTAGCATCCTGTTGCAATAAAATCTGATAAATTAGTTGCGTTAATAATAATAGAATTAACATTTGCTTTAATATTTGTAAAAGTACTTTCAAATATTAATTAAAACACAAATTTGTCACAAAACGTTAAAATATTGGAAAATAAAAAGAGAGATAACTCCGCGTCGATTATTTGTCAAAAAGGAGTAACTGTTATTTCTCTTTGACCATTATTGAAAAAATTCTAGCAGCACTGCATCGGATATAATTAGCCTGCGGTAACCATGGAAACGCTGCGAGTGAGCATTTTTTGGGGAAATTGCCAGGAGCATTACGCTATGTAAAATCGATATTTTACTGTCGTCCCGATCAAACCTAAACTGCAATATTTTGTATTTATCATGTTTGACTGTTCACACACCTTCGAGACTCTAACACGCGCTTGTTATTGCTTGATGTCTTGAATATCCTTAAACGGCACCCAACTATTAACATTTTCATTGTAACCTTTCCAACGAACTAATGCTAATTTCTTTTTATTATCACGTCGTATAACATTTTCAATTCTGAATATTTCTTGATCAGCTTTTAACATTTCCAATTCATAAAAGCTTCCATCAATGTATTGGTTGTTCAAATCTTTTATTTTGTACGTCAAGGGATTTGTATATTGAATTTCATCAATAACAAATATTTCTTCGGTCCAATTTGGAGTATAACCTTTTTCAAACGTTCTTTTATATTTGCTAATTCTAACCTTGTCTCCTATTTTGAACTTTGGCAAAGCTTTATTAATGTTCATCTTTCCATACAAGTTGAAATACACTATTCCTTTATTTTTTCTCATCACTGGCCTCAATCGGTGTCATTTTAACACTCCGATGTTTTGTATTATTGTATTTATCAACCATCGCCTGTAGCATGTCTAAATATGTGTTTGTATTGTTTGCTGTGAAATATTTCCACATCCTCTCTTTTAATGTTCTATTAAATCGTTCAATTACTACAGCTTTTCCGAAATTAACCGTGTGATACATTTCTATATTATTATCAGCAAGACATTGCTTAAATGTTTTGTTATAAAACTCCACACCCTGATCAACCCAGAGCAATTTACAGTGTCTTCATGTACTTATACTCTTTTGGAAAGCTTTAGTAATTTCTATGCCAGTTTTATTTGGAACTGGAATAACCCAAGCGAATTTACTAAACACATCAATAACAGTAAGCAAGTATTTTACACCTTTATTATATTTTGAAAACGATTGCATATTAACCAAATCAGCCGACCATATTTTATCAATTTCATTAACAATCACACGGCTTTCCAACTTTGGTTAATTATATTTATCCTAGAACTTCAGCTTAACAAAGCTATAATATCTGATAATAACGCTTCTTTTCTTGATTTAGATCTCTCGATTGAAAATGGTAAAATAATTAGCAAAATCTATGACAAGAGAGATGATTTTAATGTTGACATTGTTAATTATCCCCAGTTGAATGGGGATGTTCCCCGAGCAACTTTTTTCTGTGGTGTATGCGTCTCAACTTATTCGTTTTTCTAGAGCTTGTACTCGAGTTGAGGACTTTAATATTCGTAATCTTTGTATAACTAAAAAGATACTCAATCAGGGTTACCATTACCATAAACTTCGTAAAACCTTTGCAAAATTGTATTATCGTAACCCTGATCTTCTTTCCAAATATAAAAGTAACTTAAGGACTCTTCTGCGACAAGGACTATCACAACCTGACTTCTATGGTGATGTGATTTATAAACTTCGTAAGATTCTTGGTCATGATCACTTTCATACTATCTTTGTTAAACTTGTTAACAAGTTTATCAAAAGAGGTTATGACCCTATCATTTTGCAACGTACTGCATGCTTGGTGGTGGACCCTTTTACAGTTAGCCACTATGCTTTCGTCTTTAACTATACAATGACCGGACAGGCTGTGGACCCTATGATGACGCCTACCTAAAGCCCATTGGGACGGTGGCGTTTGATGTTTGTCCGTGATCTTTCTTGTCGTGCCCTTAATGGTTTAATCTCTTACTGCTCTGGCTTCTGCCAAGTACCTTCATTGTGGCTTTTTAGGCTATTGTTTTTTTGTATTATATTTACACGAGCATATTTGTGTTTTACTTATATTGCCTATTGATGCTGCCTTGTTGGTTAGAGATTAGATCATGACGGGGATTTCTTTATTTACACTGTCCTGTTTTAATGGTATGACAGTAGGGTATGTGTGAGGTTTGGTGCACCCTAGAACCGGTTTAGCCCTATTGTCAACCCTTTTGTGTTTGTGATGTCGTTTGCATTTATTATTGCTTTTGCCTTCTTGTTTGTCTGTTTGCGTGTTTGTTTCTGTGTTTTGTGGTTGACTGTTCTCCTTGAATGCTACTTTCGCTATCCGATCTTTTTATATAAATATTTTTTTTTTGAGTGAACTTTTTTCTTTTAGGTTTATGAAGTTCTTCGGCTAGCTTATCAGTCCATCTCAAAGCCTTTTCTTGTTTTTTGATGCTCCAAGTCCTAGTTTATATTTTGCACTAATTACGGGCTTGACTATCAATTCTTAGCGATTTTTTCTCCAAATGATTTGGATTTGCTCGTTTTTAAACCGGCCAGCATGTTTTTGTCACACATTGATTTATTACTAGGACTTTTATCATTGCAAATAGAATCTAATTCATTTGATGGTTCTCCACTGTCGAGAGGATTACCAAGACCGCAATATTTATAACCAGGAATTGTTAGCCCCTTTTTAAGCAACAAAGGGAGCAAAGTTTTATGAATATCAATACTTCCACCTCGTGTACTTTTAATAAATTGTGTTTTAGTACTACCACAAGATGCGCAAGTTGCTTTTAACATTCTTCTACAATTTTTTGCTAGAATATACTGAGGATTGACATTTTCAGTCATCATTTTTTCTTTAACACAGTAACTCATATATAATATGATTATACTAAACTCTGTTTACAAAATATGATTTTATAATGTTTTCATTTTCCATTGGTTTGTAGGGTTTTAATATTTTATAAAGAATATCGTACACACCGTTCCCTTCTTGCAACTTGTTAATGAAGAATAAACAGAAATATCCGCATAAGACACTTGTTTTATCTTGATACTGAATTGTGTTGTATTTTGTGTTGGGTATATACGTTAAAACTTCTTTTGATGGACTTAGACCAAATGGATCAAAATAATACTCATTACAGTAGCAAGTCCAGTGTGTAACAGGTCCAGTATAATCATCAAGATTAATGATACCGCATTCTTGTTTATTTTGTTTTGTCGGTAATTTGTTCTTGCTAAACACTCCCCTGCATTTCTGTATACCTAATTGCTTAACACACTTTATTATGTCTAAGTTAGAGATAGGCTCGTTTTTGAAAATTGACTTCTTTTTATGAATGGGATACTTCTATATGGTCTAATTTGCGAGTCTACTTACAAACCATTTCCCCGATCAACTCTCAATCCTTTCCACATTATGCCTACTTGCAAACCTTTTCCCGTCAAACCACTAATAAGAGATCAAATTAAAGGAATTCCTAGTGATGCAAGCAATCCGAGAAATCCCCCGTGTGGTTGTTGATGCCTTGTCAGTTTGATAGAGCAGCAACCATTTGTCTTTTTAATATTTTTTCTTTGTGACGGTGTAAGCACACTTGATTCAAGTAATGCTTGTTTTTTATCTAATAAGAGATCCAATTGAAGGAATTCCTAGTGATGCAAGCAATCCGAGAAATCCCCCGTGTTGTTGTTGATGCCTTGTCAGTTTGATAGAGCAGCAACCTTTTGTCTTTTTAATCTTTTTTCTTTGTGACGGTGTTAGCACACTTGATTCAAGTAATGCTTGTTTTTTATCACTAGGGATAGTTACCATCCCATTTCCGAATAGTTTACCGATTCCAGTACTCGCCAGACCACTCAGTGCTCCTGTTGCTAGTGGTGCTAATACTTTTGGAGCGAGTCTAGCAACTGTTGGTAATATTGTTTTAGTCAACAAACCAGCTAATGCTCCCAAAAAGCCTCCATTTTTAGACTGAGATCTCATTTGCGATTTTGATATATTTATATCTAAGCCACGTCCGCTGGATTTAGTTTTGTTAATATTGTTAATCTGAGTAGTCGTCAACAACAAAGGAAAATCCCCAGTTAGTTGATTATTCTTTAGCCTGAGCGTTAATTCACTTTTGTTTTCATATTCTTTTGCAAACTTCTCTTTTGCCCCTCTATCAAATCTATTGAATAATTTACGTAAGTCATATATATTATAAGTTATTATAAACTACAGCCGATAGGTCGGAGGATAAACTTTAGCTTAGACTACCACCAATTCATTACCAACAGTATCAATAACGACATCTTCCTCATACAATATCAACGCATAAACTTTATAAGGAGCCCCCGTGGGTATATTTAGCTTATATCTCAAAATTAGTTGTTTTGGATCAATACTGACTTAATTTCCCTTATAACTTAAATTGAAATATATCATTCCGAATTACTTACGATTAGTAAAGTTCCGGTGTTTTTATCATTTTGTTTGTAAGACTAATTAATAACATCTCTGAATATTCTTTTAATATTATCTGTATTCAGTTTCTGGATAATATACACCGTTTCCAACTTCCAGTCTAGCTGATTGTAAATAGCAATTAGTATGAAGCATTTACCTTAAAGGTATCCAAAAGATGAGGATTTTGTGCTTGAGAAGAACTCTTGCCTGACCTTTGCAGATAAACAAAAACATGGTTTGGTCTTTTGACTCCAGCCGTTATTTTAAATACGGATTCAGTTAGTTGGGAACTTCCGCTTTCTTGTATCATTTCACAAAGATAAGTCCATCTTGTTGATGTCATATGATTTGACATGACATAAGCTAAATATCATTTTAGATACCCACAAAAATAATTTATTAATAACTACTCGGCCATCATCACCAGCAGCTTTGAAAATTAGCACATTATCATCTGCCAGTTGCAGGCTTATTTGAATCTTACAAGGAGGAAGCATGTTTGTTTCTAAACCTCCAAAGCAGGAATATTATATATGATTAGTTATGATTACAGCATGGCGGGCTGCAAATCCTAAATTATAACCAGCTTGATCATCTCGAGATTCTGCCATAAAAGTATTAATTTGTTCCGGTTGTTTTTGTATAATCTCCAGATATTTCATGCAAACTTTTAACGTTAACAAATCTATGAAGATTATTTCCATCATAAACTGTTTTTCCATTTTGTTTTACTTGCATTTGATTAATTAATGACGTTGCATCGTTAATAAGAGCAATTTCATCGGCGGCTGCAGAAGCGACTCCATCAGCAAACTTGTTTACTCGAAAACTTATTTCAAAATAAGCGTTATACCAATCAAAGTAAGAACTTCTATCATTTAACGTAAATTGATAACCACTTTTCATTTGTCTAGTATTATTTCCAGTCTAGTGACTGAATAGGTACATGTTCACATCTAGTATTATATTTATCACTTCGAAACATCTATGCATACTAGTAATTAGATTAAATTAATCGTTTAATTCTTGCATGAATTACTCTTCCGGATAGTAATCTATTAATTTTTGTATTTATATCTTCTTCAATTATATTATCCGCTACAACTTTAGCTACATTTTTTGTGGCAGCTTTTGTAAGTTCTTTTAGAATTAGTTCACCTTTTGGTTTAGATTTAATAACTGAAACTAATTTATCAGCAGTCATTTTTCCTACTTCGTCTCCAAGTTTTTTAGAACCACTTTCTATGATTTGTTTTCCAGCAGTTTCTAATGCTTCTTGCCTGCTGTTTTTACAGACTCATTGAATATTTATGATCCAACTGTTGAAAAATATCAAATATACCAGCTCCCAGTTAATCGATCAACTTGAGTATATGTTCCCGTACAATTGTCATAAACACTGTTCTAGATTATTTTTGCAGAGAATGCATGTGAGCGAGATAGTTCGGTAGTTTGCAGGATTGGATTTGTCGCCATATTCAATGCATTTATACTTTCTGTATAGAGGGCAATTTTCAAATTTTGACTGGAAAATTATTTATAAAATGGAAAAAATCCCGTTAAAGGGTATGTAGCGACACAGCCAAACCATCTTTATTTTTGAGAGTTTTGAAATACTTGAATAAGGGTGAAAGAATTATCAAAATCGGATGATAAACAAAGAAGATATGATCGTTTTTAAGTTTCTGTTGAAACGGATATGGAAGCGGCCATTTTGGGAGCTATGACGTCACGGTTCTAAATGACCATATATGGAATATTTATAAATATGAAAATTTACTGATTTATAGGGAAAAAATGACATCAACTGTATGAAAAATATGTCATACTTATGGCAATAATGATTTATATCACCAGTAAAAAAAATTCATTCATTTGCAGTGATTTTCTTAGTTTTAAATGATATTTATCAATATTCCATATATGGTAATATGGAACTATGACGTCATAGTTCTAAAAACGGCGGCTCCCATATTCGTTTTAGAACAACCTTTAAATGGTCATATCTTTTTTGTCTATCATCCGATTTTGATAATTCTTTCACCTTTTTCTAAGTTTTTCAGAACTCTCAATAATAGAGTTTGTTTGGCTGTGTCGCTACATTCCCTTTAATAAAAGTTTTTAGAATAATGCATAACAGGTTTGATTAAAAACAGTATATTTTTTTTGGTGGATATCTCGATGTCAGGCAGTTTACTGTGTGCCAGATTATTCGGGAATTTGCTGACCTTTGTCTCCTAAATTCTGGATTTTCATTTTGCTTGTGGACGATTTTGGGCTAACTACTGATTGAAATTGTGAGAAATATATATTTCGTGGGTGTTATTTTCATTTGTTATATGTTGGTGTGTACAGTCATTTTGTCCCAATCCATCGTGGGCATGTTAAAATCACCTCCAAAAATGAGAGTTTTTACTAGCATATCTGTGCTACCACAAATCGAATTTCTTTGAGAATACTTTAAAGTTATTATCCCTCCAACAACAGGCAATTTTTACAACAGATGTACACCGTTTCTAAACCTACCGACGACGAGGTATATATTTAGCTTAAGTATTTTTAGAAGTCAAACTATGTAGACACAATATAAACGGTTTTAACCTGTCAGGCCAAATCCCAAAACCTGAGCGTCGAATAAAGGGTTACTAGCTTATAATTAATTTTATGCATATTCAATCACGGGTATTTTAAACCCGTGAATAAACATATACTTTTAATCGGTACATATACGTTATTATATAACCTGAACAGCTGGATATAGTTTTGATAATGTTTTTTAATGTAATTTGCAGTTATTTGGCGGGTTAGTTTCTTTAAGTTTAGTTGGTTTTCACTACTTCCAATACCCCTAGTCTCCTTTGAGGTCAAAAAGGGTATATTTGCGATGGAGCACAGTCGATTTTGTCTAGATTTAGAGTATGAACACTTAAATGTAACTGAAACATTCATTTGAGTTTAAGCAATTACCAATAAATCAACTGAATTACTTTAACAAAATGGGTATAACATATGACATTTAGATGATTTTGATTGTCCATTTGCAATAATGAAGATTTATACCTAACTACAACACAAATACATGACAAATAATTTAATACGAACTCTGGTTTATTTTAGGTTTAATTGTACATTTATTGATATAAATCATCGCATTTTGAAGAAATTTATTATATTATGTCGTCAACTGCTTCTTTTAAAAATACTCCAATGATACCTGTTGCATAAGCGGGCCGTTTATGATGCGTTTATGATGTTTTCATATAAGGATACGTTCGTGGAATACAAAATTCCGCAAGTATCATTTCAAGGCATGCACTCTGTGGCCATTCTTTGATTTTTAGAGTGGAATGTGATATACCATATTTGAAGACAAACGCAAACATAAAATAAGCAAGACAATTAAGCTAATATTATATATATTTTAAATTCTGTTACTCTGGTCACAGTCGTCTTAGTACACCCAAAACATGGACCACCATGCTACACTGTGTCGGAAATCTCTTTTACCGGCATTGTTTAAGCATATGCTATTTTACCATTCACTTGCATACACATTTTGTCGGTGTGCATTGTAGCATTTCTTTTACATATTTTCTATAACGTGGATTAAAAACACAAAACAGAAAAGGATTAATGACACTATTCCAAAATGGAGACCTGATTGCAAATTGTGTTCCGGCTTCAAGTTCTGCTTTGCCAGTGGTGAATGCCCGTATGCCAACACTGACTACGAAGTAAGGTGTGAAACATATTAAAAATCCAACCGAAACGGCCATCAACATGATTGTGATGTTCCTTTCTGATGCTTTAATTCTTGTCAAACCTTTACTCTTATCGGACACTTTTGACGAAGTTTGGCAAGTTTCATGAGGTACATCTTTGTTGTCTCTTGAAGCTTCTGAAAGCTCGATTTCTGATTCTGATGTTTTATTTTCGTCTGATTGACAGGATATATCTTGTAGATATGCTACATTATTATTTTCTGCAAACGACTTTGCACATGCCTTTTTATGCTGTAGTAAAGTTTTTCCAATGTTTCCATATGTGAACACAAATGTTATTAAAATAACACTTCCTGCAACAACGTCGAACACGTGAAAAAACAACACAACTATTTTTAGGTCAGAGGCATCGGTGTTCGTACAATAGTGACCTTCTACGGTCACATTCTGGTATGTATCAGTGTAACTGACCGCAACCACATCATAAGTTATAAAATTACGCACAGAACACACTAGAGCTATAGCAACAAGTATACCTATTGCGATCGAAGTACCTCTTTTTGAAAATTGTTTCCCAAATCGCCTGCATATTTTTATGTATCTATCTATGGAAATAACCCATAGAATGAAACAGGATGATAAAATCATCCACTGGTCAAGGAAATACATTAACTTGCAAAGAACTCTGCTGGTATATAATACATTAACGCACAAGTCTGCCACTGTAGTGAAGGACAACAAACACACGATAAAATCAACACAGGTCAACGCAGTTATAAATACAGTTGTCGATGTCTTTGCTGATTGCCGACCGTAAAAATGCATCGTAAAGATGTTCCCGACTAATCCCACAACACCAGTTACAGACATAAATACAATGATTGGTAGATATTCCATCAACATCTGTGCGTGCAATTTCAACAGTATGTCTCTCTTCTCGGAATGTTTACTCACGTTCATTGTTTGGTGATTTTCAAATTAGTTATACAACTAAATATTATACGTCCAGAGCAATCTAGCAATTTCACACAAAATTAAAACGTAATGTTTACTTGCTTAAATTCAACATGCAACTGGCAATTTCAATAAATCTGAAATTAAATGTAAATTTTTTCCGCATTAATAAACACACACAAAGTTTTAACCAGGAAACTAAAGAATCAAATAAAAAATAGTTGGAAATACATATCTTCCTAGTAAAGAGATAACTGATATCAAAAAGAAATCAATGTTATCGTCCTAATTAAATCAGAAGAGCAGACGACCGTGTTATTGTTAACGTTACATCATTTACAAACATGCTATACAATCTTTAAACACAATACCACATTTATGTAAATGTCAACACCATTCTATACAGAAATTTAAGTAATGACATACAATATAACTGATTTTTTTCCACATTTTATTGACATCATAATTAAACATATACAATATAAATTGCAATACATAATATTATCCCGAGTTAGTCCCGAAAACTTACAATTAACTATCTAATACCCATAATTAAGCATCTCATGTAAACGGTGTTAGTCATGGAAATAACTAGAAAACCAGTTATGGAAATGGGCGTCCGAGGTTATTACTGTTTGCGATGTATATTTTAAAAGTACTAAGAAAACAGTTATAACAGTAAATGTAGGTTATACAAGTCGAACAGGAAATGTAGGGTTGACCACCAATATATATATATACCAACGAGAGTGATTTTGTCTACCTGCTAGCGTTGATTACTAATAGACACACCAACGAGATCGGCTTCTTCAACCTGGAGGGTCGATCACATCACCAACATTTACACCAACCAGAATTGTTTCGTCTACCTGCTAGGATAGACACCAATAGCTACACAAAAGAGAATGGTTTCGTCTGCCTGTGAGGGACGATTATCAAAAGCTACACCAACGGGAGTGGTTTTGTCTGGCTGTGAGTGTCGACTACCAATAGCTACACCAACGGGAGTGGTTACGCCCGCCTGTGAGGGTCGACTACCAATAGCTACACCAACGGGAGTGATTTCGCCTGCCTGTGAGGGTCGACTACCAATAGCTACACCAACGGGAGTGGTTTCGTCTGCCTGTGAGGGTCGATTATCAATAGCTACACCAACGAGAGTGGTTTCGCCTGCCTGTGAGGGTCGACTATCAAAAGCTACACCAACGGGAGTGGTTTCGTCTGCCTGTGAGGGACGACTAACAATAGCTACACCAATGAGAGTGGTTCGTCTGCTTTTGAGGGACGACTACCAATAGCTACACCAACGGGAGTGGTTCGTCTGCCTGTATGGGTCGACTACCAATAGCTACACCAACGAGAGTGTTTCGTCTTCCCATGAGAGTCGAATAACAATAGCTACACCAAAAAGAGTGGTTTCGTCTGCCTGTAAGGGACGACTAACAATAGCTACACAAATGAATGTTGTTCGTCAGCCTTTGAGGGACGACTACCTATAGCTATACAAACGGGAGTGATTTCGTCTGCCTATGAAGGTCGACTACCAATAGCTACTTAAAAGGAAGTGGTTTCATCTGCCTGTGAGGGTCGACTACCTATACAGTAGCGTCTACCTGCTAAGGTTCACCGCCAAAAACCACCAATAGCCACACCAACGAACATAGTTTCTTCTGCCTACGAGTGTTGTACAAACAGTTCAGGAACACAAAAACAACGATAAACTATAAGAGTATATTCCCATCATGTTTGTTTTTACTTTTATCACTGACTTTGTTTACACATAACTTTGTAGCATTATTAGTGGTCTTATCTATGCCACGTTATCATTGACCACGAACATAAACGGCTTTGTATCTCGTCTATGGAAATGACATGCATTTTATGTGCTAAATTTATTTTGTCAGAATATATGAATGAAATATATAATAATGCATAGCAGGTAATATATTGATGCAGGTCTATATAAAATACCTATTATGCATATTTGATATAGATGCATATTTATACATAAAATACCTAATGGTGCATATTCGAAAATGATACATGAAAGTCTATACATGAACTACATGCATATAATGGTTGAACTTATACAAATGAAATAATCTTTTACATAGTATACATGAAGGCGAATTAACATTTCTTTTCTCCAGTAATCTGTTTGCAGAGTAACATCATATTATTATTGTTATACTTTTATTTAAAATATTAAGATACTTGGTACATTTGAAAACATCTGGCACAATAAGAAAAAAAAGTGAGTTACATGCTTATTGAATATGAATAGCCACATTTTGCATGATACCACCTGTAAATAATATCAGTATGTGAAAATAGATACATTTATATATATGTTCTGTATGAATATGCTATGGAAGCTTCAAAAAAAGAAAAGAAAAAAAAGAAAAATGATTACTCTCAGTATTAAACATGCAAACAAGATGCATCTGTTATCTGTCATCTGAATCTGAATCAAATGTATTGGGTGAATCTATAAATGAAAACCACGCGTTCACAATATCGTCCGATGGACTTGTTAGTGATCCTATTTGCATTTGGCAATATGTAGGAGTTGCCGTTACTGTATTTAGTCAGGAGATACAAAATCTGGTATTGCTAAACAACTTCAAAATCGAAGTATGTAATGGGTGAGCATTTTCTAGTGTTTGTTTCTATATGTTTAAAAAGCTATTCATGTTGACCTAGAACGTCTGGGTCAACCCTCATGCGAAGATGAGAAACTAACACTGCACTCATCACAGTCTACTAATAAGAATGTTAATTTAAACTGATTTAGTTATAACCAAAATCAAACACAATGCTTTTTCAGAATTCCGATTAACCGAAAGTTTTGAAAACCCCAAACCCATGCCATTTCTTTAAATAAATCCCAACAATTTCTTTTAAGTACAACTGCAAACTAACTTCAAATATATTTTTACTTTATATGAGGCAAACAATACATAACTTTTTATGAACAATTAATTCTAGGAAGAGATCCATCTCATTACCATGATCTTTTTTTGACGTGCTACATGCATCTAGGTGTGGTGATCTTCCCGGAAACGTGTTATTAATACTCCTTTATTGTGTTTGACCTTTCTTTCAACGTCGTTGTTTGTATTGAAATAAGTCTAAAACGCATTAACATCTCTTAGGCTGAATACAGTTAGAACAACCATGATTGTCCGCAGGCCTATAACAGGCTCAGTTTAGTAGAGTTTGAAATTTTATCTTGTTTGAAAGGTGCGGCCACTTCCAATGCTATTGTCCAATGTTTTTGGATACCTGGAATGTATCATGAGATGCGTTTAAAACGGACAAATATTAAACTGATCAATCAGCACTTGGGTGTGATTTAATTATACATGAACAACATATACCAATGCTTCACCTACTTTTTTTCAGCATTTACAATTGTACCATTCACTTGCATACACATTTTGTCGGTTTGCATTGTAACATTTGTTTTACATAAAGTCTATAGCGTGGATTAAACACACAAAATAGTATCGGATTGATGACGCTGTTCCAAAATGGCGACCTGACGGCAAATTGCGTCCCGACTTTGAGTTCTACTTCAAAGTAAGGTGTGAAACATATGATAAATCCAACCGAAACAGCCATCATCATAATTGTCATGTGCCTTTCAGACGTTTTAATTCTGGCCAAACTCGAACATTTAGGTACACTAGACGCTTTCGACGAACATTGGATAATCCTTTGACTTCCGCCTTTGTATGTTTCTGATGTTCCTGTTTCATCTAAATGTGGACATGCCATACTTATTGCGTTGGTCAGTTTACTAGACTCTTCACGAGAAATGTCACCAGTTTGCTAGACTCTTCACGAGAAATGTCACCAGTTTACTAGACTCTTCACGAGAATTGTCACCAGTTTACTAGACTCTTCACGAGAAATGTCACCAAAGCACGTGTTGGGTATATGAGTTTGGTCAGTGAAAATGTCAAAGTTTAAATCCGATGTATCGTTCGACTTTAATTTATTATGATGTTTTAACAACGTTCGGCTGATTCTTCCATATGTAAAAAGAAAAGTTACCAAAACTACACTGAAGGCAATAACATCGAATTGAATTGAATGTTGTTTAACGGCTCATCAACACAGTATAGGTTATTTAGAACCGCCCCAGAGAGAGGGGAAGGATACATAGGAATCCGGGAACCTGCCCTACTCTTATTATCGAATAGATTCCTATGGTTCTTTAACGTGCTCGGAGGATAGACGGGACCGCCCGGTTTACATCCCCATCCGACGGACGAGGCTAAGGTAAAGTGTCTTGCCCAAGAACACACCGACGGAACTCAGTGGCACCACGGAGGATTGAACCCGGGGCCTCCGGTTACAAATCCGCCGCGCTACCGACTGCGCCACGCCAGCCCCCTTGCAATAACATCGAACACGTGAGAACACACTACAAACAACGCGTAGTCCGCAGAATCCGTATTCGTGCAATAATGACCCGCAACGGTCAAATTCTGGTATGTATCAGTTAAACTGACCGTAACCACATCATAAGTTATAAAATTACGCACAGAACACACTAGAGCTATAGCAACAAGTATACCGATTGCGATCAAAGTACCTTTTTTTGAAAATTGTTTCCCAAATCGCCTGCATATTTTCATGTATCTATCTATGGAAATAACCCACAGAATTAAACAGGATGAGAAAATCATCCACTGGTCAAGGAAGTACATTAATTTGCAAAGAACTCTGCTGGTATATAATACATTAACGCACAAGTCTGCCACTGTACCGAAGGACAACACATAGACGATCATATCAACACAGGTCAACGAAATTATAAATGTAGTTGTCGATGTCTTTGCTGATTGCCGTCCGTAAAAATGCATAGTAAATATATTCCCGACTAATCCCACAACATTAGTCATAGCCATAAATACAATGATTGGTAGATATTCCGTCAAAATCTGTGCCTGAATACAATGATTGGTAGATATTCCGTCAAAATCTGTGCCTGAATACAATGATTGGTAGATATTCCGTCAAAATCTGTGCCTGAATACAATGATTGGTAGATATTCCGTCAAAATCTGTGCCTGAATACAATGATTGGTAGATATTCCGTCAATATCTGTGCCTGAATACAATGATTGGTAGATATTCCGTCAAAATCTGTGCCTGAATACAATGATTGGTAGATATTCCGTCAAAATCTGTGCCTGAATACAATGATTGGTAGATATTCCGTCAATATCTGTGCCTGAATACAATGATTGGTAGATATTCCGTCAATATCTGTGCCTGAATACAATGATTGGTAGATATTCCGTCAATATCTGTGCCTGAAATTTCAGTAGTATTTCTCTCGTCTCAGAACTTTGACTCATGTTCATAGATTGGTGATTTTCAAATTAGTTTAATATTATAAGTCCAAAGCACTCTAGCCCAACTTAACTTTCACACAAAATTAACACGTAATGTAAATTTGCTTAAATTCAACCTACATGTACAACTGGCAATTATTTTCTGCATTAATACACAAACTGTTATGTATTTTAAACAGGAAACTAAAAGGATCACATAACATTATTTGGAAATACATATTTTCCTAGTAAAGAGGTACCTGACATAAAAATAAATGACTTTTATCGTCCTTATAAAATAAATAGAGCAGAAGATTAGTTTCCGTGTTATTGTTTATTTACGTCCTATCATTTACAAAAATGCTATACAATCTTTAAATACATTACCACAATTATTTAAATGTAAACGCCATTTTATACAGAAATTTAAAAAATGACATGCAATATATTATACGAATCCATTTAACTTTGTGCCATCGTAATACATAATTTTTTATTAACGTAGTATATTATAAACCTAGGACACCATCTTTAATACCGAAAACTTACATTTAACTATCTGAGACCCATAATTAAGTAACTCTGGACGTCTGGATAAATGAAAGCACTGTAAAATTCAAGTAATAGAAATGGGTATTCGAGGCTACTACTGTTTGCGTAAATACTTAGAACACAGTTATAACGGTAAACTTAAATATACAAGTCGAACAGGAAATGTAGGGTTGACCACCAATATATATACAAAATAGAGTGGTTTCGTCTACCTGTGAGGGTCGACTACCAATAGCTACACCAACGTGAGTGGTTCCGTCTGCCTGTGAGGGATGACTACCAATAGCTACACAAACGGGAGTGGTTTCGTCTGCCTGTGAGGGATGACTACCAGGAGCTTCACCCACGTGAGTGGTTTCGTCTGCCTGTGAGGGATGACTACCAATAGCTACACCCACGGGAGTGGTTCCGTCTGCCTGTGAGGGATGACTACCAGGAGCTACACCCACGTGAGTGGTTTCGTCTGCCTGTGAGGGATGACTACCAGGAGCTACACCCACGTGAGTGGTTTCGTCTGCCTGTGAGGGATGACTACCAGGAGCTACACAAACGGGAGTGGTTCCGTCTGTCTGTGAGGGTCGACTACCAATAGCTACACCAACGGGAGTGGTTCCGTCTGTCTGTGAGGGTCGACTACCAATAGCTGCACCAACGAGAGTGATTTCGTCTGCCTGTGAGAGATGACTACCAATAGCTACACCAACGGGAGTGGTTCCGTCTGCCTGTGAGGGTCGACTACCAATAGCTGCACCAACGATAGTGGTTCCGTCTGCCTGTGAGGGTCGACTACCAATAGCTGCACCAACGAGAGTGCTTTCGTCTGCCTGTGAGGGATGACTACCAGGAGCTACACCCACGTGAGTGCTTTCGTCTGCCTGTGAGGGATGACTACCAATAGCTACACCCACGTGAGTGGTTTCGTCTGCCTGTGAGGGATGACTACCAGGAGCTACACCCACGTGAGTGGTTCCGTCTGCCTGTGAGGGATGACTACCAGGAGCTACACCCACGTGAGTGGTTTCGTCTGCCTGTGAGGGATGACTACCATTAGCTACACAAACGGGAGTGGTTTCGTCTGCCTGTGAGGGATGACTACCAGGAGCTACACCCACGTGAGTGGTTTCGTCTGTCTGTGAGGGTCGACTACCAATAGCTACACCAACGGGAGTGGTTCCGTCTGTCTGTGAGGGTCGACTACCAATAGCTACACCCACGGGAGTGGTTTCGTCTGCCTGTGAGGGATGACTACCAGGAGCTACACCCACGTGAGTGGTTCCGTCTGCCTGTGAGGGTTGACTACCAATAGCTGCACCAACGAGAGTGCTTTCGTCTGCCTGTGAGGGATGACTACCAATAGCTACACCCACGGGAGTGGTTCCGTCTGCCTGTGAGGGATGACTACCAGGAGCTACACCCACGTGAGTGGTTTCGTCTGCCTGTGAGGGATGACTACCAGGAGCTACACCCACGGGAGTGGTTCCGTCTGCCTGTGAGGGTCGACTACCAATAGCTGCACCAACGGGAGTGGTTCCGTCTGTCTGTGAGGGTCGACTACCAATAGCTGCACCAACGGGAGTGGTTCCGTCTGTCTGTGAGGGTCGACTACCAATAGCTACACCCACGTGAGTGGTTTCGTCTGCCTGTGAGGGATGACTACCAGGAGCTACACCCACGTGAGTGGTTTCGTCTGCCTGTGAGGGATGACTACCAGGAGCTACACCCACGTGAGTGGTTTCGTCTGCCTGTGAGGGATGACTACCAGGAGCTACACCCACGTGAGTGGTTTCGTCTGCCTGTGAGGGATGACTACCAGGAGCTACACCCACGTGAGTGGTTTCGTCTGTCTGTGAGGGTCGACTACCAATAGCTACACCAACGGGAGTGGTTCCGTCTGTCTGTGAGGGTCGACTACCAATAGCTACACCCACGGGAGTGGTTTCGTCTGCCTGTGAGGGATGACTACCAGGAGCTACACCCACGTGAGTGGTTTCGTCTGCCTGTGAGGGATGACAACCAGGAGCTACACCCACGTGAGTGGTTTCGTCTGTCTGTGAGGATCGACTACCAATAGCTACACCAACGGGAGTGGTTCCGTCTGTCTGTGAGGGTCGACTACCATTAGCTACACAAACGTGAGTGGTTCCGTCTGTCTGTGAGGGTCGACTACCAATAGCTGCACCAACGAGAGTGATTTCGTCTACCTGTGAGGGATGACTACCAATAGTTATACAAACGGGAGTGGTTTCGTCTGTCTAAGAAGGTCGACTGCCTATAGCTACACCAACGGGAGTGGTTTCGTCTGTCTGTGAGGGTCGACTACCAATAGCTACACCAACGGGAGTGGTTCCGTCTGTCTGTGAGGGTCGACTACCAATAGCTGCACCAACGAGAGTGATTTCGTCTACCTGTGAGGGATGACTACCAATAGTTATACAAACGGGAGTGGTTTCGTCTGTCTAAGAAGGTCGACTGCCTATAGCTACACCAACGGGAGTGGTTTCGTCTGTCTGTGAGGGATGACTACCAGGAGCTACACCCACAGAAGTGGTTTCGTCTGCCTGTGTTGAATGACTACCAATAGCTACACAAACGAGAGTGGTTTCGTCTGCCTGTGAGGTATTACTACCAATAGTTACACAAATTGGAGTGGTTCGTCTGCCTATGAAGATCGACTACCAATAGCGACTTAAACGGGAGTGGTTCGTCTGCCTGTGAGGGTCGACTACCAATAGCTACTTAAACGGGAGTGGCTCGTCTGCCTTTGAGGGTCGACTACCAATAGCTACTTAAACGGGAGTGGTTTCGTCTGCCTGTAGGGGATGACTACCAATAGCTACACAAAAGGGAGTGTCTGGGATTTACCTATATAATACGAGAACGCACCCAGAAAGCTGGGAGTGTTAGGAGATTGGTTCTAGAGAAATTAGGTAACAGAGAAATATAGATCTTGGAGCGCGGTGTAGTTAAATTAAAGAGACAGTTAGCAAATGCGTTTAAGATTAAGATATATTTTAGACAATATGTATCAATGTATAGTTAGCAAGTAAACGAATAACGATTTGTTAGAGTGTGTAAATAAACATTATAAAAACAATGCAGGAGTTTGTCAAATATATCAGGTAGTAAAGGACGGTTTAAACAAATCCCGGTAAAGTGGCGTAACCCTCTTCTTATCAAAAGATGAGATAGAAGGTGAACGATACATATCTACGGAAATAACACATATAATTAAACAGGATGAGTAATTCATCCACTGGTCAAAGAAATATATTAGTTTGCGAAGAACTCTGCTGGTATATAAAATACTAAAACATAAGTCTATCACTGTAGTGAAAGACAACACACGCGCGATCATGTCAACACATGCCAACGCCATTACAAATGTAGTAGTAGATGACCTTGAAGATTGTTTTCCGTAGAAAAGAATGATCATCGTGAACATATTCCTGACTAGTCATACCAAGCCAGTCACAGCCATAAATACGATGATTGGTAGATATTCCAGAATAATCTTTTTGTGAAATTCCATCGGAATGTTTTTCGCCTCGTCTCCGGGATTTTCCTCAAGCATTTTGCAGATTTTCAAATTTATTAAAATGAATTCAAGCACGTTTTCAAATCTTGTCCATGTATTATATGATAAACTGTTCCCTACATTTCATAGATCTGTAGTGTTTAAATAAATGCAAGTCCACTTTATATACTAAACAATGTTTATGCAAATGCAGTATTAATCATAAGTTTTAAATCGCTTCTGTTTTTACTAGACACAATAGATGATACCAAATAGTATATTGTTTAAGGTTTCGTTGTTTAAAATCGCCTCCCAATACACACTACTATTAAAAACAAACAGTTATAAATATTTCCATAGTAGTCGTTTATTCGTTAGTTGCATGCATTTATTTCCTTTGAAAGGGGTTTCATTTTATAAGAAAGGGGTTTCACTTTATAAGGAAACCGCTTTAAAATTGTTGAATAAAAACAGCAGGTCCGTTTTAATGGAAACAACCTTAACAGGTGTCACTCGTTCTATCACCACTAGTTTGACCGGATTAAAATTCGTTGAAATATTACGCTTCCTTTTATTGGTTGAATCGTATCGTTAAAAGTTCCCCCGACTGCAAATGAGGAGTATTGTTATTTACTGGCCCTTGGGATCATCAAACCCAACCTAGGGGTGCGTTGCATTTTATAATACTTCTCATGAATAGACTCAGGGGCGTCCGTGGCCTAGTGGTTAACGTCTCTGATTTGAAATCACTTGCCCCTCACCGCTGTAGGTTCGATCCCTCAGGGGCCTAGGAATCTTTATGTGAGGAAGCTATCCGGCTGGCTTGCGGAACGTCGGTGGTTCTACCCAGGTTCCCGCCCGTGCACGAAAATTGCCCGGAGGGGCACCTGGGGTCTTCCTCCACCAATGGAAGCTGGAAAGTCGCCATATGACCTTGGCTGTTGGTGCGACTCTAAAATCCAATTCAATCAATTCAATCAATGAATAGACTCAATAAAACCGAGTCTGATACTATTCTCTCTTGTTTATGTTGGGTGATCTTCTTTTAAGTAGTTATTGACATTCGCACAAGCGTTTGTTTAGTACAGTAGTACAGTAAAACTCGAAAAAACTCGCCCGACTACAAATCAGTAGTGTTATTACTTACTGATTGTCACAAAATGTCACGGGTAGAGCGTACTGGTCGTATATAGCTCTTGTATCGGTTACACCCAAAATCTATTGTTCGAGTTGAAACAATTTCACAATATTCATGATCTATTCATGTAACACGTAAAAGCGTGCACATTTTAAGTGGCCGCCAGAGAGGCCGTGTCATAAGTTTAGTTTTGTGCTAATGCATGTAAACGTATAGGTATATTTTCCTTAAACGGCAAAATTGTATAAGGGGCCTGTCGTGTAGATTCAATACTGTAGATTTAGCCACGTTTGTCACGGACTGAACGGGGGAAATAATGATTTGGGCGTAATGTTTGCTATAAAACCCATTGTCTTCTAGCTATCGCCGGGATAATCGATAGTACTTTGTTGGAACAGAGATTGGACGGCAAATTTCACAGGCAACATGTGGTTAGTAGTTTTATCAAACTTTTATCGTATATTTGTATTCAGTGGGCGGCGCCATCTTGTTTGGTGGTTACGACATCCTGTTAGCATTGATGTTTCTCAAACATAACTTTAGACTAGCATATGATTTTGAAGTTACTTTATTAGATGTAATTATTGTAATTGATCATTAATTGTAAAACAATATTAATTTGATAACAGTGGATATTAGGTGCATTAGTTAACGTTGGCGTATAACTCGGTGATTGTAATACACGATTGTCAACATTAGTTAACAATGAGATGAGTGACAAGAATAAATGCGTGCATGCATAACTCAGTGAGTGTAATATATGAGTAATTTGATCATGTTTATATTACATGTATTAGGGGCATTGATTAACAGCGACGTACATAGCGTATACATGGCGTTGTAGAATATGTATACATTGCTACTCATCATTAGTACAGCTTACATATATTGATCGAATAATGATTTGTTTGGGTAATGGTAATTATGCAAGATTGTTATGTTTGTCAACCGACATCTAAAACGTATGTATAATTACAGCCTAAGCCATCCAGGATATAAGCCATCCAGGGTTGGAGTAAGCCATCTAGGTTTGGATATCCAGGAGTGGAGCTAAGCTTCCACGACTAACGTTACAAGCGGTGGAGACGGTCCCCGTACCTGCGCAGCCAGGTTTTACTAACGACAACCCCCGGGACACAAGGTGGGCCCGTTACCAGTCCTCACTGGAGGAATATCATTCACAATCTCAGTGGAGATTAACTATCATTGCATCGCGTCATCAACCCTTACAGAAGGCATTTGATGACAATCATCCATTGAATTCGCGCATCATCATCTTCATGAGCTCTCGCGCATCACAGTTATCGCGCTAGATCAACATTGTTATCGCGTTAACAACACTTTAGTGTCTTAGACATTCAGTATTTATAACAATACTAAGAACATAGTTCATTTGTGTATTCGCTTGTTTTTTTAGATAATTGTATATATATTTAACATATTTTAAAAGTTGCATTAAACTTATGTAAATGCATTCACCGTCATTGATTCTTTCCTGAGTTAGCCCAACCACTAAGGTCATCCTGTGACAACTGGTGTCAGAAGTGGGATTCTGGGCGACTACGGAGGGAAAGAATCAATAAGTGATCTTTATTATGATATACTAAATCTCTACTTATTATTTTAGAATTGTGTACCACCCTCTGATCCATCAAGGCGACTGTCGACGATCACGGCCACAGCTTGGAAGACAAGTCAAGACACGACAAGGGTAGGGTGAGTCCAAACTGTTGTTTTGTCCGTTCTTCCCTTGGCGCGAGGTCGCAGTGGTCTACACGAGTGGGTCTGAGGCACTTTTGCTCAATAATTTGGGTGTTTGTTTTACCTCCCTTGATATACACATAGTATCCAATTAGGTTGGCGAACAAGACGTTCTACTCATGTTGTGACACTCGAGTATACTTATATTAATGGGAGAAGTAAATATACATGTACATGTTATGCACATTTCTATGATTGTTTAAGGTTATGTCCAATATCAAATATAGATATTTTATGTAGTGTATATGTTGTGTGGAAGCTAGATACTATCTATACATAACCGTTAGGAGTTAGCGCTAGTACAAATGTGTATGTAACTTGTCCTATGATGATGCCCAGGTATTTACTGAGGACACAGTGACTTACCATTAGTAGTTAAGTGAGTAGAATTATTAGTGACGTGTGTATTGTAATTATTGTAGTTAGTAGTCCACAATGTCCATAGACATGACGTCCATAAAGGATCTTACGGAAATGGAAAAGGAGTTAGGGTATGCTGGAGAGGAGCTTAGAACCTTTGTTAAAGACGAACAGGCTAGGGAAAGGGAATTTAGACTTAAGGAAAGAGAATTAGCAAAGCAGGAAAGAAATGAAGAAAGTATACTAGTTAAAGATAAGCTAGAATTAGAAGGTAGATTAGCTAAAGAGAAGCGAGATGAAGAGAGTAGACTAGCCACAGAGAAGTTAGAATTAGAAAGTAGAATAGTAAGGGAGAAGCAAGAGTTAGAACATGAGAGGTTCGAAACAGATGGTAGACTAGCTAAGGCTAAGATGATAATGGAAAGGGAGCAAAAAGAGTTTGATCATAAGTTAGCTTTAGAGTTGGAAGCAGCTAAGACACATAGTAAGGACAGTGGAACTGTAGGGAAAGATAGTTATTCTGGGAAGTTAAAAGGTTCGAAGTTACCATACTTTGATGCTGATAAAGATAACATGGACAGTTACTTGTTACGGTTCGAGCGTTATGCTGAGTTACAGGAATGGACCAAAGATAAGTGGGCAGTTCATTTAAGTGCGTTATTGAGAGGCAAGGCCTTAGATGTATTTTCTAGATTACCTAGTTTAGATGCTCTTGACTATGACAAGTTAAAGGATGCTCTTTTAAAGAGATTTGAGTTAACTGAAGAAGGTTTTAGAAAGCGGTTTAGAGCTTGTCTGCCTGAGAAAGGCGAGTCATTTATTCAGTTTATTAGTAGGTCTAGAAATTACTTAGATAGGTGGTTAGAGTTAGGGAAGGTAGCGCAGACTTATCAGGGCCTCATAGATTTCTTGTTGCGGGACCAGCTATTCAATGTTTGTAGTAGAGATCTGTTCTTATTTCTTAAAGAAAGAAAACTAACTAGTGTAAATGAAATGGCAACTCAAGCAGATCAGTTTGCCGAGGCTAGAGGTGGAGCTTATAATGTAGTGTCGAAAGACAGAACTTTTAGAGATAGGCAAGGGGACGATCATAAACAGAAAGGCCAGAGTGGAAACTATAGAGGAGGAGGTAGTTCGATGGGTGCTAGAGGAGGTAGCAATAGTGGTAACATAGGTAGACCTTTTATTCGTTGTCGTCACTGTAATGGGAATCATGCTTCACATGAGTGTAGGAAAGCGGTGAAAGTGTCCGCTGTCGTAGACAATTTTAGTGAAAATAGTAGAGTGGACAACAATGTAGGGAGTCAGAACCAAGGTTTTAACAACCCATGGAATTTCGGTAGAGGTAGAGGTGGTCAAAACCGTGGTAGAGGTAAAGGCAGAGGTAGTAATAGTCCGGTTATTAAAACCGAGAGTAGTAGCTGTTGTGTTAAAGCGGATGGTGTAATGGCGAAGATCGGAACATGTCTCTTTCCGTATGCAAATCTCCCAACGGCAGATGGTAGAGTGAACGGCACGGACGTAATTGTAATGAGGGATACAGGTTGTACAGGTGTGGTAGTTAGGCGTAGTTTAGTTACGGATGACCAGTTGGTAGGTAAACAGTCACCGTGTATGTTGTTAAATAAGTCGGTAGAGCACGTGCCAATAGCGAGAATAGATGTAGATACACCTTTCTTTAAAGGGACTACAGAGGCACTATGTATGGATGACCCGATGTATGATTTAACGATAGGGAACATAGATGGTTCAGCACTTCCGGTAATGTCCGATTTTAGAAGTAGCATAAGTAATGCCGTAGAGACTAGAGCGCAGGTTCAGAAGCAAGCTCAGGCTTATAGAAAATTAAAGGTTCCTGCAGCCGTAGGTGACATATCTAAAGCGGAGTTTATAGAAGCACAAACTCAAGACGAGTCATTAGGTCCTTGTAAGGTGAAGGCCAAGGATGGTGTAGTAAAGAAGTGTAAAGGGTCCGGTAGTTGTAAGTTTGTACATAAGAATAGGTTATTGTACAGAGAATTTGAAGATAGTGGTAGTAGACAGTTTCACCAATTAGTGGTACCTACCCAGTATAGAACGACAGTGCTTAAGGTAGCTCATGAGTCGATTATGGGAGGTCATTTAGGCGTAAAGAAAACGTCAGATAGAGTATTGGCAGAATTTTATTGGCCAGGCGTTAGTGGAGATGTAACTAGGTATTGTAGGTCCTGCGATGTATGCCAAAGGACAGTACCAAAAGGTCGAGTGACCAAAGTACATTTAGGTCAGATGCCACTGATAGATACACCATTTAAGCGGGTAGCCGTAGACATAGTTGGACCAATTTTTCCAGTGTCGGATAGGAAAAATAGGTACATTTTAACCATGGTAGACTATGCAACTAGGTATCCGGAGGCAGTAGCATTGCCCTCAATTGAAACCGAGAGAGTAGCTGAGGCATTAGTTGATATGTTCAGTAGGCTAGGTGTACCAGAGGAAATGCTGACTGATTGTGGGTCACAGTTTACGTCAGAACTTATGGCTGAAGTAAGCAGGTGATTGTCTTTGCGTCAAATCATGACAACACCATATCACCCTATGTGTAACGGGTTAGTCGAACGATTTAACGGGACGTTAAAGCAAATGTTACGGCGTATGTGTACCGAGAGACCCAAAGATTGGGACAAGTATCTCAATGCTTTATTGTTTGCATTTAGAGAGGTACCACAAGAGAGTTTAGGATTCTCTCCGTTTGAGTTATTGTACGGTAGGTCAGTTAGAGGTCCCATGAGGATTCTTAGAGAGATGTGGGCAGGTGAAGTAGATAGTGATGAGGTTAAGACTACATATCAGTATGTTTTAGATCTGAAGGAGAAACTAGAGGAGACTTGTAAGATAGCTCAAAGTCAGTTAGTTAAGGCAAGTACCAAGTATAAACGCTACTATGACCAGAAAGCTAGAGCTAGGAAGTTTAAGATAGATGACCAGGTGTTACTGTTACTCCCGACCGACAATAACAAGTTGTTATTACAATGGAAAGGTCCGTTTTACGTTAGAGGGATAGTGAACACTATGGATTACCGTATCGAGATAAACGGAAAGTTAAAGACCTTTCATGCGAATATGCTGAAAGAGTATATAAGTAGAACCGATAATGTGCAACAAGGGGTGTTAACCGTAGTTAATGTTGCAGTTATTGAGGATAGTGAGGAAGACAGTAGTGAGGACACTAGTCCCATGTATTTTCCCACTAGTGTAGGTAGGGAGAGAGCAGCCGATGTAGACATATCGGGCATGCTTAGTGTAGAGCAGAAACGAGAGATGGGTAGTTTACTCTCGGAGTTCAGTGATGTCTTGTCCGAAAACCCGGGGCAGACAGATGGAGTGCAACATGATATTGTACTCACATCAGGGGAACCAATACGAATTAAGGGGTATCCCATTCCATTTCACTCCCGATCAATTGTTGATGAGGAGGTGAAAGACATGTTGAAATTGGGTGTCATCGAACCTTCAAACGCCCCATTTTCATCCCCAGTCGTACTTATTAAGAAGAAAGATGGGTCAATTCGATTCTGCATCGATTTTAGGCAGCTCAATAAACGTACCATCTTTGATGCAGAGCCAATGCCTAATATTGAGGAGGTATTCTCTAAACTTGCGGGATATTCGTATTTCTCCAAGTTAGACCTCAGTAAAGGTTATTGGCAAGTCCCACTTTCAGACCGAGCTAAAGAGATGGCCTCCTTCGAAACTTCGCAAGGACTTTTTAAGTTCAAGGTCATGCCCTTTGGTCTCGTAAACGCCCCAGCAACATTCTGTAGGTTAATGAGGAAAGTCCTGAAGGATTTGTCCAACACAGACAGTTTTGTAGATGACATCCTGGTGTTTACAACAACATTTGAAGACCATATTAAGGCTCTACGTAATCTGTTGGAACGGCTACGCCGGTTTAAACTGACTGCAAAACCTAGCAAGTGTCACATAGGTTACGCAGATAGAGTGTCTGGGTCATGTTGTCGGGAGGGACCAGAAATTGAAACCCAACCCCGACAAGGTTAAGGCAATTCAGGAAGCACCAAGACCCGAGACAAAGAAACAAGTTAGGTCATTTTTAGGGTTGGCGGGTTTTTACAGGAAGTTTATTCCAAACTTTTCGGCTATAGCTGCACCTTTGTCAGACTTGACAAAGAAAGGTCAACCCAATAGGATAACTTGGGGGGAAAGCCAGGAGCGAGCGTTTGTCTCTTTAAAGGGGAGTCTGGTCAAAACCCCAATACTAAAATTACCTGAACTTGACCAGGAGTTTATCCTCAGAACGGATGCCTCCGATATCGGGGTGGGTGCAGTCCTACTGCAAGAGCAAGATGGGTGTAGTCTCCCCGTGGCTTACGCAAGTCGGAAACTATTACCCCGGGAATGTAACTACTCTGTTATCGAAAGGGAGTGTCTTGCAGTAGTGTGGGGTGTCAGTAAATTCCACCGATATGTTTTTGGTAAGGAATTTGTCTTGGAGACTGACCACCAACCGTTAGCTTATATGAATAAAGCAAAGGTAGCTAACAGTAGGTTAATGAGGTGGGCACTGACTCTGCAGCCTTACCGGATGAAAATTAAAGCGATCCGAGGAAAGGACAATATTGGGGCAGACTATTTAAGTCGCCGCACATAATGACCGGTTTAATACAATAGTGTATTGCAGTGTATTGTACAATAGTAGTATATGTTACGACAGGGTAGTGTACAATTGTAGAATAGTGTTGAAATTGTAATTACATATTATAGTTAGGTTATAACTGCAGTGTTAATAGTTAACATACTCAAGCGATTGAGCGATCAGCTTGTACGTTTTGTCGCTCGTTTGCTCAGAAGAATTAATAGTTTCTTAACGTGTAAATATTAATTATCATTTTGTTGAATTTTAAAAGTGTAGCACTTTCTTTAAGTGGGGAGATGTTGTCACAAAATGTCACGGGTAGAGCGTACTGGTCGTATATAGCTCTTGTATCGGTTACACCCAAAATCTATTGTTCGAGTTGAAACAATTTCACAATATTCATGATCTATTCATGTAACACGTAAAAGCGTGCACATTTTAAGTGGCCGCCAGAGAGGCCGTGTCATAAGTTTAGTTTTGTGCTAATGCATGTAAACGTATAGGTATATTTTCCTTAAACGGCAAAATTGTATAAGGGGCCTGTCGTGTAGATTCAATACTGTAGATTTAGCCACGTTTGTCACGGACTGAACGGGGGAAATAATGATTTGGGCGTAATGTTTGCTATAAAACCCATTGTCTTCTAGCTATCGCCGGGATAATCGATAGTACTTTGTTGGAACAGAGATTGGACGGCAAATTTCACAGGCAACATGTGGTTAGTAGTTTTATCAAACTTTTATCGTATATTTGTATTCAGTGGGCGGCGCCATCTTGTTTGGTGGTTACGACATCCTGTTAGCATTGATGTTTCTCAAACATAACTTTAGACTAGCATATGATTTTGAAGTTACTTTATTAGATGTAATTATTGTAATTGATCATTAATTGTAAAACAATATTAATTTGATAACAGTGGATATTAGGTGCATTAGTTAACGTTGGCGTATAACTCGGTGATTGTAATACACGATTGTCAACATTAGTTAACAATGAGATGAGTGACAAGAATAAATGCGTGCATGCATAACTCAGTGAGTGTAATATATGAGTAATTTGATCATGTTTATATTACATGTATTAGGGGCATTGATTAACAGCGACGTACATAGCGTATACATGGCGTTGTAGAATATGTATACATTGCTACTCATCATTAGTACAGCTTACATATATTGATCGAATAATGATTTGTTTGGGTAATGGTAATTATGCAAGATTGTTATGTTTGTCAACCGACATCTAAAACGTATGTATAATTACAGCCTAAGCCATCCAGGATATAAGCCATCCAGGGTTGGAGTAAGCCATCTAGGTTTGGATATCCAGGAGTGGAGCTAAGCTTCCACGACTAACGTTACAAGCGGTGGAGACGGTCCCCGTACCTGCGCAGCCAGGTTTTACTAACGACAACCCCCGGGACACAAGGTGGGCCCGTTACCAGTCCTCACTGGAGGAATATCATTCACAATCTCAGTGGAGATTAACTATCATTGCATCGCGTCATCAACCCTTACAGAAGGCATTTGATGACAATCATCCATTGAATTCGCGCATCATCATCTTCATGAGCTCTCGCGCATCACAGTTATCGCGCTAGATCAACATTGTTATCGCGTTAACAACACTTTAGTGTCTTAGACATTCAGTATTTATAACAATACTAAGAACGTCTTAAACGTTCAGGAGAACATTCTTTCCATAGTTCATTTGTGTATTCGCTTGTTTTTTTAGATAATTGTATATATATTTAACATATTTTAAAAGTTGCATTAAACTTATGTAAATGCATTCACCGTCATTGATTCTTTCCTGAGTTAGCCCAACCACTAAGGTCATCCTGTGACACTGATCCCCTGGAATCACCAAGTTCACTCTTTAAGATTTTAAAGTAGAATACCGCTTAAGCCGGTACTAGAGGGCGTGTGGGATGAGGGTGGAGGAGGTGGTGGGGCTGTTGCACTTATATTATCTCTCTTAAATGAACGCAAAAGACCAAATCTGTTCATTGTATCTATTGTTTGTGTTTGTTGCTTCCAAGGGATACCCTTTTTAGTATTATTCTCTGAAAGTTGTTTTTTGGGTTACACCAACTATGTTGTAGTTTTACAAATGTGTTAGATCCCAGAAACATCGGGGTCATGAACTTCATAGCAGAGCTCCAATAACGTAATATAATACACAATAATGCACCGTATTTTTTTTTTATATCTTAAATATAAGTTTATTTTCTAATACGATTAAATTCTTGGGTGCAATAAACCTCACTAAACGACCTGTTGTCGTCCCAATAAATGGGACAGTGTAAATAAAGGTATCCCCGCCAGGTTATAATCTCTAACAAACAATACAGCATAACTCATGTATATATAATATAAAAAAACAAAGGTCTAGAAAGCCACAAATCCAGTACTTAATGACTTGGCACGAGATCGAACAGAAAACTTAGCATTCACAGAACTCGGTCAGCCACATATCACGTATTAACCACATATCACGTATTAACCACATATCACGTATACATATCACGTATTAACCACATATCACGTATTAACCACAAATTACGTATTACAGTTTGCTGAGATGATATTTAAGTTTGTTTAAAAACAAAATGCTATTCTATAAAAAAAAATAAAAAAAATCGTCACCTCCAAAAAGTAGGTCAAGGTCATAGATAAAATCCATGCGTTCAAAAAGATGAACTACCCAAGACACAACTTTGTCAAAATAGAATGTTTTGTCTTCCAAAGATTAAGCTATAAACTAGGTTTAAAGCATCTAGCGTATAATTATAGTTCATGAGAAAGTGATGTAAATGTAACAATTAAAGTTATCTGCCTTTCGCTTGGAGGGTGAAGGTCACATCCACATTTGCTTTTTGACACATTGTGAAGTACTACCTAAGAAACAACTATAAGCGAAGTTTGAATGGTCTAACGAATATTGTTTGTGAGAAAGTGACCTGAACGCAAATGATGAAAGTAAAACATATTAAGATATCTGCCCCTTGCTTGGAGGGTCAAGGTCACATCCACAATTGCTTTGTCACGTTGCAATGTACTACACAGATACAACTATAAGCCAAGTTTGAAAGGTCTAGTGCATAAAATTGGTGAGAAATTGACATAAATGCAAAAGTTGAAGGTAAAAAATATATTGTTATCTGCACTTTACTTGGCGGTTCAAGGTCACTTCCACATTTGCTTTGTCACGTTGCAATGTACCACCCAAGATACAATTATATAAGCAAAGTTTGAAAGGTCTAGCGCAAAAGTTATTTTTAAGTTATCTGCCCTTTGCTTGGAGGGTCAAGGTCACTTCCACATTTGCTTTATCACGTTGCGATGTACCACCCAATATACAAGCAAAGTTTGAAAGGTCTAGTGTATACAGTTGGTGAAAAAATGACTTAAACGCAAAACTTGAATGTTGACGCCTTCGTCTTCGCCTTCGTCATCGTCATCGCCTTCGCATTCGCCGCCGCCGCCGCCGCCGCCGCCGCCGCGGGAAAAGCAACACCTATATCTCTTTTTTTCTCCGAAAAGGCGAGACAAAAACTATATAGTCCACATTATTTATGCTTAGTCTTTATACCTAATGACTGAACCTGAATGACTGAACCTGTTTCATACTTACCCAGGAATTAAGTGCCTGTTGTGTTACCTCCTTTGTTCATATTATGCTTTATTCACACAAGTCCATCATGCTGCATGAAAGCACACATTCCTGTGATTTTTTAATTAGATAATTGTATTTGAGCCATCATAGGAAAGGTCCTAGTATGTTTTTCTCTTTTTTTGTACAAGAAATAGGTTCAGTATAGGGCTTAAATACATCATGATTGGCTAAAGACATATAAAAAGATCGGACAGGGAAAGTAGCATTCAAGGAGGACAGTCAACCACAAAACACAGAAATAAACACGCAAACAGACAAACAAGAAGGCAAAAGTAATAATAAATGCAAACGACATCACAAACACAAAGGGTTGCGCTTGCAATCAGTACTGTTATTCATTCGATCTTTGGAGATCGCTGAGCCCGATACTTATATTTAGTTATCGGTGGTACATTTTCAATTTCTTCTGTTTTCTTACTTAATTTTTGATTCGGTGGTTCCACTACTCCAGCCTATAAAAGGCTCTGTGTATTGTTTAACCACTTATAGGATATGTTGTCTGCTTTTTAATTTAGTCTTTTGGCTGTTACTTGTGATACGCAGGCTTCATAACCAACTAAATTTCATTATGTTTATTTCGCTCTTCGGGGCATTTAATTTTATTAGATACTGGGACCATATGCCGTACGACATGGGGAAGCATATAACCCCATGTCCACCGCCGTATGCATGCCGTCTTTGGGATGGTTAAAATTGTGTACTATTGATTTTATTAATATTGAGTTCTGCTCAACCCGGGGCTAGAGGGCGTGAGCGGTAGCTAGCATATTTCACTACCGCTCATGAACAGTCTCAATCAAACCGAGACTGCAATATTTCGTATGTGTCGTGCTCGGCCGTTTCCAAAGGTCCATTATCATACTTTTTTTTTGACAATAGGGCTACCGCCTTGAATCGGTCAGTGGCAAAGTAGGCCACTGGGGGTACTATTGTCACTACATGTTCATTCCATTGTCACTGGCACACGTAGCTGTGGTATAGCACGGTCACCGTGTGTCCAATATTGACCGTGCATCAGTTCCGAACAAGTGAAAATAAACAGAGTATGATAATGAATAAATGCTTACTTACTTGCTGGACGATGATGACCGTGTTTTAAGCTCACTGAAGGAGTCAACGGCAGTGCCAGAAAGTAGATTTGGTCGTTCGAGGCAGATCTTGTACAGTTTTGGTCTGAGAAAGTGATTTTTCAAGTGATAGACAATAAGGAAATTATTACAGCTGATGACCTCACAAATTTGAAACACGGTCATCACTAAGTAAAAGTGATTTCACTTTTCTGCGATCACCAAATGAGGAAGCTGATACACATTATGAAGATGTATGCTCTTCAACGTCTGTATAGTACTTTTGCCTGCTGCTAGTATATCATTTCCCGCATTTGCAGCGTCAGCAACGGTGGCTTATCAGTAGTGTTAGTTTTACTGGTTTTTTGGGACCAATATAGGTGGCTTTGAAGTAGAATACCGCTTAAGCCGGTGCTAGGGGCGTGAGAGGTGTTGCTTCTTTCATTACTTCTCATGAACAGACTCAATAACACCGAGTTTGCTGCTTTATTCTCTTAATTGTGTTTGTTGCTCCCAAAGGATCACCTTTATTAGTATTTATTAACATTCACACTAGCGTTCGTTTAGTGCAGTGTGGCGGCTGTAAAATGTCTCCCCGTGCTACGAATCAGTAGTGTTATGTTTACTGGTCCTTTGGGACCAGCGAGCACAATATAGGTGACTTTGAAGTAGAATACCGCTTAAGCCGGTGCTAGTGGGCGTGAGAGGTGTTGCTTCTTTCATTACTTCTTATAAACAGACTGAATTTAGTTTAATAATATTTTATTGCAGATATGTTACAATACATCAATTCAACATCACAATATTCATAGAAACATTTGCAAATGGATTGAACTACAAGTTATTACAACATTAGTTACAGTTCTCTCCATTGTGGGTGAAAAAGTGTATATGATTATCGGTTTGAAATTGTAACAATATATTTAAATATAAATTTGATACAGAAAAACTCTGCCGTGCCATTCTACCCTCACGCAATCTCCACCGAAATAACACCACAATATCCACGTTCAGGCTGATAGAAACATAGCGACAGTAGATAAAGACAAAATAAAACGTTATATTGATACAAAGTTAAGGATTTTGGAATCGTTTAGTGTTTTTAATATAGTTTTGCACTTGAGTAAATAGAATATGATTTTCCTCGTCTTTTAGTTGGTCGATGCCGTATAAAAGTTTGTGAGTACTTAAAGGATGAAATATACGAGTGTCTAAAAATAATTGCCGTCTTTCATTTCTGAAATTTACACATCTAAACAAATAATGCTCAACATCTTCAAAACCATTACCACATATACAATTGGGATTATATACAATTGGGATTATCCCTCAAATGATTAAGAAAGAGATCAGCGTTTAAATTGCTGCAGTTGTTTCGCAAACGCGCATGTATAACTGAAAGGTATCTATCACCCAGTATGTAGTATTGGGGTACTATCGGTGGTTTAAAGTAATTGTTAAGTCCAGTTTTAAAAACTCGAAAGGGATGGTGCTTCGCGAATATTGATATCAAGTTCATTCCAAACTTTTAGAGATGACGGTAAGACTGATCTCGAAAACAGTTCTGTTCTTCTAGGTAAAGTAACGAAGTTGATACTGTTTCTCAAGTTGTAAGGATTCGATTCCGAAACAGTTGCAGGGAATATTTCATTGAAGTAACTCGGTAAATCTCCATTTGTAAACTTAAAGGTCAATATCAACTTTTGGATGTGTCTTCGGTCGGCCAGAGAGACCCAACCAATTTCAGTTAACAATTTTTGTATAGAGACAGAACGAGTCAGGCCAGTAACTATTCGCGCGGCTTCATATTGTATCTTTTTCATAATTTGTACAACTATCCCATATTATAGCCGCGTATTCTTAAATAGGGCGAAGGTAAGATTTATATATTTGATTAAGCGATTGACGTTTTAACTTAAATTTCATTAATTTCATTGAACCTAATACCTTAGACGCAGATATTACAATATTTGAAATATATTGATGCCAGGACCCATCATGGCTAAGAGTTACTCCTAGATGTTTATGATGGTCAACAAAGTTAAGTTGTGTATTTTCAAATATCAAAGACGGACGGTTTCTGTTTGCAAGTGAAAAGAAGATAACTTCCGTTTTAGATGGATTAAATTTTACTAGCCATTGCTTTGACCAATTCGATATTTTACACAAGTCCTCATTAATTGTAGTTTCCATATAATCTAAATCGGATGCAGATACCGCAATAGAACAGTCATCAGCAAATAGCCTTGTTGTACTAAGCAATGCATCAGAAATGTCGCTTATATAAATTAAAAACAATAATGGTCCTAGAACAGACCCTTGGGGTACGCCGGCATTTGAAGTTTTTATTTCAGAAAAGGTCGAACCAACGAAAACTCTTTGTTTACGATCAGTTATATAATTATTTATCCAATTAAGAAGGTTGCCTGAAATGCCATGTTGTCGGAGTTTAAAAATTAAAGCTGCGTGCCAGATGCGATCTAAAGCTTTGGATATATCAAAAAATACCATACATGTAAATTTGTTTTCATCAATCGCTTTGCATATATGATTATAAATATCAATTAGTTGACAAACTGTTGAGTGACCAGGTAAGAAACCAGACTGGTTTTTAAATATTAAATTACTGGTAAGCAAAAAATTAAAAATATGTTTGAATATCACGCGTTCCATAACTTTTCCAACGCAGCTAATTAACGATATTGGTCTATAGTTTGAAGGTGAATCTTTATCACCAGATTTAAAAAGTGGCATAACATTAGCTAATTTCCAGCATTGTGGAAAGATATTTTCTTGAATTGAATGATTAAACAGAATACACAGGGGGCGCCATATTGTTTTTGAAGTTTCTTTCAGGACTCTATGACTTATTTCATCTGGCCCACTAGCTTTATTTATCACTAAAGTTGATAGGATATCAGAAATTTCATTTTCAGTAATATTAATATCATTGATAGTATTGATCGTCTTAGGTATACATTGTGGTAGAGTGGCATTGGTGTCGTCACCAGATGATATTGATGTAAAAAAGTCATTCAATAAATTTGCCTTTTCTTCGTCAGATACAGAATATAAACCATCGTTGTTCTTTAAAGGTGGTATGCCGTTACAACTGTTAGTGTTTTCTTTAATTAACATTTTGATTATTTTCCAGTACTGTCGAGGATTTGCAGAATTCATATCACTTAGAGAAAATTCAAGTTGATTAAAAAATATTTCTTTAGCATGCCTTTTCATATTATTAACTTTATTTCGAAGGTCTTTATATAAGCGCCAATCAGATTGATTGCCTGTACGTAAAGCTATTGATTTTTTCTATCGCGTTTACGAGATGCAAGTCGAATTTCAGAATTATACCAAAGCTTATCATTTGGACGAATTGTTACGAAACTAGTTGGAATGCATTCCTTCATGAGATCAGTGAGTTTATTAATAAAACTATTTGCAGCGATATCTACAAAATCTGTATGCAAAAAGTCCAGTCTGTTGATCTCATTAAATTATTCAACTTTTCAAAATCAGCACGTTTGTAATTCCAGACTCTTCTTTGAAACGGTATATTTATACAAAATTCGCTTTTAATGAAAGCTATAATGATCACTGATACGATTTGCTGTTTGATAAACGCCAGAATCATAAGAAGTTAAATGATTAGAGAATAGAGATAGCGATTGGATCTATTAAAGTGCTTGAAGTGTTGGTTACACGAGTAGGATCTTTAATTATATTTATCATATTATTAAGAGTAAGTATATCTCGAAATTTATGATTTGACAGGTTAAATTGTCTTCATTAATGTCACCTAAGATAATGATATTTGAAGTTATTTCAGAAGCATGTCCAATGCAGACGTTTAACCTGTCCCAGAATTCAACTGCATAGTGCGGTGGTCGATAGAGTGTGCATATTAGAAAAGACTGGCTATTATCTTTAATTTCAACCCATTTTGATTCAGGAAGTAAATATTCCAATTCAATTTTCCTATCTGGTCTTAAATGGGGCGAGATATACATTAATAATCCGCCGGAATGAGATGTATTATCCTTACGGAACATAGCATCAAAATTTTCTAAATGTAACATTTCGTTTTCAATATCAGTCGATAGATGAGTTTCAGTAAAACACAATATTTCAAAATCCACGAAGTTGTCTTTGATATTGTCAAATTTGTTCCTAATACTACGAATATTTTGATGTATTATTGAGAAACATTGCCTTGTGTCATAACTTGGGCCCAGATTCAGTTCTACATCTCCTGATAATATAATTAAAGTATTCATAATTAGGAAAAAGTAAATATTTTGCATGATATCGCATGTTGAAACTATATTCGGATTAGATTTATATTCATGATTAATTTTCTCCGATAATGAATTAAACGTTTGACATACAACTAATACGGCAATGAGTGCAATATAAGGATTTAAATAAAAACGAACAATTAATTGAGCAGCTCTTACTAAACAATATAAGATTATCTCAAGTGTCATATTAAGAAGGTGCATATAGCACGTACACGATTTTAGAATTCGCTGTCGCCTGTTATTATAAAGTCCAATAGTCGCTCTCCATGAGTTTAGGTCATTACCGATGGGGATAAATTATAACGTCAAATATAATGAAGAGCGACAATCGGACCAATGGCAAGTGAGTGGGTGTGAACAGGAATATGCGAGACGATATGGTGAACAAACACGGGGGCACGGCAGGCACGGCAGGCACGGGAGGACAAAGCATAAACAATATGAAAAGCATGTGCTTTTACACTGAGAAAAAACAACAACACAAAAACAAAACAAAACTGTATCCTAGAACGAGAAAATTAGATTACAAAAAAAGAAAAAATATGTACCAACTTACGTTAAATTAGTGCTTTCATTTTTTTTCTTATAATATTTAAATCTAATATAAAAAAATAAAATAATAATAATAATTGTGTTACTGGTTGTATTAATGCAATTAAATAGGGAACATAATTGCGCCACTTTATGAAATATCCAAGACCACAGAGTACATAATACATAATAAACAATATACAAAAAAAAACACACCAAAAAAGATAGAAACGCACACATTACAATTACATTGAAAGTTGTTATTCGCAATAGCATATAATCATTCGTAAATAACACGATATGAGTATCGTAATTCAGTGTTAATCGCGTCATCTATTTCATATTCATGTGGGCAAGTGAACATACAAGCTACATTTGCTCACATGAAATGATTACCCCAATTTCAACCTTATTTGAGAGCATATAGTACTTAACAGTTATTAAGACCTTATCTTCCACAAGTACATAGATTAACACATGTATACACTAAAGTGTATGTTTAAATTACGAATATATGCATACACATATTCATACACATGCTTAATTAAGGACTATATTTTCTTAACTTTAATGTCTAAGACCCGAGAAGTGTGCCGAAAATGCAAAGAAAAATCTGCATTCACATTTCATATTCATGTGTGAAAGGAAACATACAAGCTACACTTGCTCTCTGAAAAAAGACTCAATAAAACCGAGTCTGCTGCTTTATTCTCTTAATTGTGTTTGTTGCTTCCAAAGGATCACCTTTATTAGTATTTATTATAAAAGGCAAGTCGAAGAAAAGGCGCTATATTCCAACTAAAGCCGTGTTCAACAACCTACCAATGGGGTCAGCGATGGTCTTTTGCCATTTCACGCGTTAACAGAATGGTATTCCTTAAAATGCAAAGATGAGTAGAAAACACGCTTAAATTGTAATGAAAACGTCGAAACAAAATCTAACTTTAGGCACTTTGAATTCTTTATTTTGATAGTATTTGAGACCAAAAGCAGAAAATGTCAGAGTAGTCTATATGAATACATAATAAATGTCAGAGTAGTCTATATGAATACATAATAAATGTCAGAGTAGTCTATATGAATACATAATAAATGTCAGAGTAGTCTATATGAATACATAATAAATGTCAGAGTAGTCTATATGAATACATAATAAATGTCAGAGTAGTCTATATGAATACATAATAAATGTCAGAGTAGTCTATATGAATACATAATAAATGTCAGAGTAGTCTATATGAATACATAATAAATGTCAGAGTAGTCTATATGAATATATAACAAACTGATCTTATTTTATTTAATTTTCTGTTTCAGATTATTGCTACCCATGGATGAATATGAAACTTTCAAAGACATTCAACATCTACCAAGATGATTATAACTATGCGAATTGTATATGTATAGAAGAGGTTTATAGTGTTTTGAGTAAAACTGGTGACAGTATTAAAAAAAGTAATTTGAAGCGTGCCTTACAAACTTTCCAAGGTGGTCGCGGCGGATTTGTAACCGGAGGCCCCGGGTTCAATCCTCCATGGTGCCACTGAGTTCCGTCGGTGTGTTCTTGGGCAAGACTCTTAGCCTTAGCCTCGTCCGTCGGATGGGGACGTAAACCGGGCGGTCCCGTGTATCGGTCTATCCTCCGAGCGCGTTAAAGAACCATAGGAATCTATTCGATAATAAGAGTAGGGCATGTTCCCGGATTCCTATGTATCATTCCCCTCTCTCTGGTGCGGCTCTAAATAACCTATACTGTGTTGATGAGCCGTTAAACAACATTCAATTCAATTCAATTCAAGGTGGTGCAAAAAAGATTTACGGAAAAGACAGTGTAACAGTTTTGTCAGT
>JAWPHD010006158.1:0-102500 GCA_037043455.1 Cyrtodaria siliqua | reverse complement strand
CAGAACAGAACATATTCTTTATTTTATGACTTAAACAAATGTTTCTCGTCATATAAATACATATTACATTTGTTACTATGTGACAGGTCAATGCAATTTTTACATTAAACAATGAAAAAGTACAAACACACAACCATGCATACTATACACTCATACAACTCACCCATTCACTCTGACGCCCGAAATGTCTCACACATTCACTCTGGATCACGTATTTATGTTATAAGGATTAAACTATTCCTATTACATAGTTTCATGTAAACTTTTAAGTTTTAATAGTTTACATGTCATGTCCAATGAGGATGAACATACATTTTTTACTCATTATACATTGCAGTATTGCGAATAATAAATGCTTCCCTAACAAACCTAGATAATCTAAAAAGCTCATGCTGGCTTGAAGATTGCATAGTTATATAATCTCTTCTACTCGCGAATTTCATAGTTATCATGCTGTAATGTGATAAAAGGTTTCAAATTAATACTGGTAATCGAATTATTTACTCTTCAAATTGCATGTAATGAATGTAGTGATTAAAAAAAAGTTTAATTACATCAAAATCAATATTTTGCGGACAAGGTGTCTATAGATTAACAAGTGTTTGCCAAGGATAATCTTTATTAATATTGGTATAACTATTGCTGATTAGTCATGTATTTTGCTGTTTTAAGATTTGTGATTGCCACTTGCAATCTGCCCAAGTGTTTGTCACACCTTTAAATTACCAATTTGAATTGTTACGTTATATAATGTCTTTAATGTCTTGGTCATGTTATTGACCACATGTCGGATATTTATTTACTAATGTTGATTACATTACATCTTTTTTTTTGATAACTGTTACACAAATGATACGGTACGGTACGTACTCTGACATTTCATGTTTACATGGTAATTGTTCTAATATATGATGTAAATATATTAATAAAAATTATCGTTTGTCGTTATATACATCCTTCATACACTGATAATATACCGATAATCTCTATCAGATAGGTCATTAGGGCGGCTCTAAATAACCTATACTGTGTTGATGAGCCGTTAAACAGCATTCAATTCAATGCAGATAGGTCACTAAACTATTAATTGCTTCCGTAATACAAAACTGCTGTTTTCGTTAATTTCGGAATGTACGGTACGGTACGGCTTTTATTCCCGGTACCTCATGTAGACATGCGCATTAATTTGCACACGATAAAATCCCTTTAAAACAGCGTATTACTTAAAATTAAGTTAAAATCACTCAATGTTTACAAACGTTTACATATTTATCAATGTGTTGTCAATATTGCGCTGGAAATCCCACTACACAGGACGCGTATTGTCTTGAGGAACAGAATAAGCACTATCTGAACCATTAATCATATGTAAATATTTCCTTGTTGGTCAATTATATAATTAATAATTACTTGAAACCACTGATATGATGTGCAAAAAGGATATTTATATTTCCTTTCATTTGTCGTCTTCAATATTATAATATCTTCCCTAGATATTTATTGATACTGGTTATTCTGATATTTTATTTAGTTTAAACTTATTTATTATACATCGATTCTAACGAAAGCTCTCTGAACTTATTTTAATCACTCTCGATGTCTTACTGTGTAGAACCAGTATTAGGCAAATGCAGATAAAGTGTCTTGCTCAGGGACACAACACATAGTTTTGGCGGGGATCGAACCCACGACTTTTGGATCATGGGTCCAACGCTCTACCACTAGACCACAGCGCTCCAAATATTTTATTTGATTCAGTATTAATATATTTTTACTTTTTTATCTTTAACAATTGCGTATTGCTGATTATTTTAAAAGGGAATTATTAGGAATTTATATTGTGTTGTTTACTGGCTGTTCCAAGTCAGTAACCCTATCTTTATCAATGTCTGTGTTGTGTATTTTTTGTCCTTTTCATTTTGTAGTTAAATTGCTTATTATTCGTGGTACAGTGCGGTTCTACGATGCCATTCCAGTACGACCATTTTTGTCATGTTTACAATGTTTTCGTTTTAATTATCAATTACACCGTAGAGTAGAATACAGTTGACATTTATTTTAAATGTTCTGAAAAATCTCTACGAAAAAAACTACAAAATGTATCATTCTCAATGATCATATCATTTTAATTCTGAATATATTAACTGCCGCTCTACTTTTAATAAAAGGTTCAGGCTGTAGAACAATAGATTTGTGTTTAACAATCATTCTCATTTTCATCTCCCTTACAAGCTTTAAAATAACGATATAAGCTTTGTTTGCATAGTTCAGATAATGATATAATTACTTTAAATATAATATAGTATATACATTATTGTAGAGTTGTCCAAGATTTACAATATCGGACTAAATTTAAGTCCCCATACATAATAAGGAAATAATAAGAATTATAACATTCCATTATGTTATCGAAGGATGGCGCTATAAATATATATATATATATATACATAGGGGGAATTTTTGTGAACTACCAAGGACAGACAACCTTCGGACGAACTACGGCAGGGCGCCTAGCTATGACATATACACAGAAATCAAGCGTATGCATTCACTCCCTAAAAAGGATAGCTGCAACACACGTTGACAAACTGTATATCTACATCATAACACACTCGTCTGGAGGCACAATTATCATATAGACGCATACATACATACATTTATAGCTCATATGAGTGGGCCACATTTAAGCATTCAACCACACACAGCTATATTGAGACAGTGACAATGAAAGGTACCGGATCTTGGGGATACTGTGAATTCAGGTAAATAATAAAGGGAAATAATTTGAACTCACTACGGCAACTTTCGAAACTGGGATCTCGTAAGAGATTCATGTTCACAAAGCAGAATTATATATAGGGGGAAATATTTGTGAACTACCAAGGACAGACACCCTTCAAACGAACTACTGCAGGGCGCCTAGCTATGACGAGATACACAGAAATCAAGCGTATGCATTAACTCCCTAAAAAGGATAGCTGCAACACACGTTGATGAACTGTATCTCTACATCATAACACACTCGTCTGGAGGCACAATTGCCATATAGACGCATATATACATACACTTATAGCTCATATGAGTGGGCCACATTTAAGCATTCAACAACACACAGCTATAATGAGGCAGTGACAATGAAAGGTGCCAGATCTTGGGATACTGTGAATTCAGGTAAATATAATAAAGGGAGATAATTTGAACTCACTACGGCAACTTTCGAAACTGGGATCTCGTAAGAGATTCACGTTTACAAAGCAGAATTATTATATAGGGGGAAATATTTGTGAACTACCAAGGACAGATAACCTTCAGACGAACTACTGCAGGGCGCCCAGCTATGACGAGATACACAGAAATCAAGCGTATGCATTCACTCCCTAAAAAGGATAGCTGCAACACACGTTGATAAACTGTATATCTACATCATAACACACTCGTCTGGAGGCTCAATTATCATATATACGCATACATACATACATTTATAGCTCATATGAGTGGGCCACATTTAAGCCTTCAACCACACACAGCTATATTGAGACAGTGACAATGAAAGGTACCGGATCTTGGAGATACTGTGAATTCAGGTAAATAATAAAGGGAAATAATTTGAACTCACTACGGCAACTTTCGAAACTGGGATCTCGTAAGAGATTCACGTTCACAAAGCAGAATTATATATAGGGGGAAATATTTGTGAACTACCAAGGACAGACAACCTTCAAACGAACTACTGCAGGGCGCCTAGCTATGACGAGATACACAGAAATCAAGCGTATGCATTCACTCCCTAAAAAGGATAGCTGCAACACACGTTGATGAACTGTATCTCTACATCATAACACACTCGTCTGGAGGCACAATTACCATATAGACGCATATATACATAAAATTATAGCTCATATGAGTGGGCCACATTTAAGCATTCAACAACACACAGCTATAATGAGACAGTGACAATGAAAGGTGCCAGATCTTGGGATACTGTGAATTCAGGTAAATATAATAAAGGGAGATAATTTGAACTCACTACGGCAACTTTCGAAACTGAGATCTCGTAAGAGATTCACGTTCACAAAGCAGAATTATTATATAGGGGGAAATAATTGTGAACTACCAAGGACAGATAACCTTCAGACGAACTACTGCAGGGCGCCCAGCTATGACGAGATACACAAAAATCAAGCGTATGCATTGACTCCCTAAAACGGATAGCTGCAACGCACGTTGGTGAACTGTATCTCTACATCATAACACACTCGTCTGGAGGCACAGTTAACATATATACGCATACATACATACAATTATAGCTCATATGAGTGGGCCACATTTAAGCGTTCAACCACACACAGCTATAATGAGACAGTGACAATGAAAGGTGCCGGATATTGTGGGATACTGTGAATTCAGGTAAATATAATAAAGGGAGATAATTTGAACTCACTACGGCAACTTTCGAAACTGGGATCTCGTAACAGATTCACGTTCACAAAGCAGAATTGTATATAGGGGGAAATATTTGTGAACTACCAAGGACAGACAACCTTCGGACGAACTACGGCTTGGCACCTAGCTATGACGAGATACACAGAAATATTCACTCCCTAAAAAGGATATCTGCAACACACGTTGATGAACTGTATCTCTACATCATAACATACTCGTCTGGAGGCACAATTAACATATAGACGCATAGACGCCATATATGTATATATGGCGCATATAATGAACTTTGAAACTAAAATCTTTGCTATATCCCAGGAATTTGATATACAGGAAGGAACTAAATGGCACCCATTTCCCCTTTTGGAGCATTTGAGCTGACCTTGTTTATACATGTATGAATATAAAAGAAAAATAATAAAAAGCCACACAGCAAGAACTGAATGACTTGGCATGGTAGATACATACATACATACGTACGTATTGTTTTATTTACTCAAAACGTTCTAGCATGCATTTACATAGTGTTATAACACCTACTATATAGAACGCTAAATCACATGTATTTAATGGTGGTTCGTGGGGGTTGCGGAAACATTACTGTGTGCAATTACATTCTTACAAATAAAAATAAATGTTACAATAATGCATGAAAGTTATTAACACTGTTCAATATGGCATGTTCCATCCTGGCGAGTTTATTCACAGGCTGATGTCGTCGAACATATGGCGGTCGCATCGCCCGTCTAGCCATTGACAGAGCAATTGCATTGTAGTTCCAGGCGTGTATGGCATCTTGGGCAGGGTGTGGGTAGGGGGTTGGAGTATCCCAAATGGATAGAACGGCGGACTTAAAATTCAGAGGACCAGGGTCCAAGATTCATCAGCGTCACTGAGTTTCATCGATGTGTTCCTCGGCAAGACACACTCCCTTAATCTCGTCCTTCGGGCACATGTATCGGAGTCGCGTTAAATAACCATATGAGTCTATTTGTTAGTAAGAGTAGGGCAGGTTCCCGGATTCCTGTTTCTTTTCTTTCTCCCTAAGGCGGTTCTTAATAACATAATGTGTTGATTAGCCGTTAGGCAATATTCAATTCGGGTGGACAGCTGGGCGCCTATAAAGCTCATTATTGAGGTTGGTTACGTCGTCAAATAGTCGAATCCATTTCTTTGATGCATCAATATTTTCTCTCCGTTGTTGTTGATAAACGTTACGTAAACGTGTTTTGAATGACCAGGCTTTCAACGTTTTGCACAAATTGAGTGATACGTTCTTTGTGGCGAATCTCCATCATGTCTTTTTCAGGTGCACGTCGTTTTCTGATATCAAAATTATTGTTTGAAAATATTGTAGAGCTCTAGTTCATTTGGTTTGTTACGAAAGCGCTGACTCAAAATATGGTATTGTTTACGTCTAACTAAATGAACTTGTTATGCACGTAAATAATATACTATTTTATATAGATCTATATTTATTTAGTTATTTATTAAACTATTTGTCATCGGTTGCATTCTAAACCTGAATATAGCAAGTATAGCAATTTGCTAACCTAACATAATTTACAAGAGCATACTGACGCTTTACAGGTTAATACTTTGCGTGCGTACTTTCTATAACGTGGGTTAAATACACAAAACAGTATCGGATTGATAACGCTGTTCCAAAATGGCGACCTGATCGCAAATTGTGACACAGCCTTTAGTTCAGCTTCTCTAGATGCGGCCGCTCTTATTCCGACACTAACTATAATGTAAGGTGCGAAACAAATAATAAATCCAACGGAAACAGCCATCATCATAATTGTGATATTTCTTTCAGATGCATACACTCTGGCAACACGTAAACGGGTCATTGTTGGCGAACTTTGGCACACTTCTGGACCCTTCTCTATGGTATGTGCTGAAACTACTGAGAGCTCGATTTGTGTTACGTTTTGAATTTGTGGACTTGTCGAATCAGCGCGAGATATTTCACCAGGACATGTTTGACCTAGGTCACTTTGCGATGCCCCATGAAACTTTAAATTAGTGTTATGTTTTTGTAATACCCTTCCAATGCTTGCGTATGCAAACACAAAGGTTACCAAAACCATACCGAAGAAAAAAGTTTCGAACACTTGGAAAGCAACTGCAACTGGTTTCAGCTTTACGTCATCCGTATTCGTGCAATAGTGACCTTCAACGGTAATATTTCGATAAGTATCGATTAAACTGACCGTTATCACATTGTGCGTAAAAAAGCTTCTGACGGCGCATATTACAGCAATGCTTATAAGTATCCCGACTGAGATCAAAGCATCTCTTGCTGAAAGTTGTTTGCGGAAACGTCTGCAGACTTTCATGTTTCTGTCTATGGAAATAAACCAAAGAATTATAACTGATGATTTTACAGCACTATCGTCAGTAACATACATTACTCTGCAGAGAAGGTTTTCGGTAAATAAAACGTTGAAACACATGCTTGCCACTGAGGTGAACGACAGAGCGCAGACAATTAAATCGACCATTGCTAATGCAACGATAAATGTTGCTGTTGACGATTTTGTTGATTGCCGTCTGTAGAAAACTATGGTGAAGATGTTCCCTATAATTCCAACAACTCCAGCTAATGTCATGCATACACTGATTGGTAAATATTCAATAAACTTTTGGTTGTGGAAAATCATAAGAATATCTTCCATGTCACTGTCTTTACTTTCATTTTTCATTTTGAAAGTCTTTGACAAGTACGAACGTCCACTGTAACTTTTAATAAAATGTAACAATATTCATTCAGCTAGGTCTCACTTGTACCTTTCTCCAAGTAATGTAGTAACTTCAATCCAAACTCAATCCGTTAATTTGACATCGGCATATACTCGTATCATCCACAAGTGTGGGCCTGTTTATGATCTTACTGGTGTACAGATACTTAACTTAAGACAGTTTAAATTACTTACTTTCCGCTTTTATAAAATACAATTCATCTAAAATAATATAGATTTTGTGATTCATAAAAAGTATACTTCCTTACATTTACTTGAAGTAGTTACTATTTAATATATTTGATATATGGAAACTATAAAAGTAGATACAAAGGCCCAACAGAAAATGGTCGCATTCAAAGAACTCAGTCATCCAAAATCACGCCTTCAAAACAAAGAACAAATACAATGATAAACGGAAGAAAAGTATGCGAGACCACAGACATAAAATGGTTGACAACAGGGGTACCACCTGAGGGTCAGTGGAATAAAGGCCTCTGGGGGTTATAATCAGGTTCAATGGTACAACAAACATCATACATAATTACCATATTGTCTTCTCAGTTAAACAGGACAGTCTGAATAAAGAAATCCCCGGCAGGATATATCCTCTAACGAACTAGGCAGTATAAGTAAGCAATGTACGAAACACACAAAAATAAATAGACGATGAATTTTAATATAAAAACAAAGCCTAGAAAGCCAGAAAGTAAGTAATCAGAGAATTGGCAAGAGTCAGGTCAACAAGAGAATGTACCGTTAAGGGCACGGCAAAACAATATTGAAGACGAAAATTAAACGTCACCTTTCCTTTCATGATGCAGGCAGATACACTATCTGTCGGGTCATCGCACAATTAAATAGGAAAGCATAGTGGCGAACTGTAAATGGTTCAACCACTAACCATACAGTGCGTTTCAAAATGATAGTCATACTTCTAAAAATAGATATAAAAGTCGAACAGGAAAGGTAGCATTCAAAAACTACAGTCAACCACTAACACGCACAGAAACAAACAGCAACTACAAAGATGAATACAAGACAAAATATGACATCACAAACATAAAAAGGGTTGTCAATAGGGCTTACTACTTGGAACGGTCAATGACAAGCAATGCCATCGAAAAGGCCGCTGCGAGTTTAAACTAGGTTCTAGAATGCACCAAACCTCACTCTTACCCAGTTGTCATCCCAATAAACGGGACGGTGTAAACTTTGTTCTCGTCCATTTTCTCGCCTGTAACAAACAACAGCGCAATCATTTTATTGGAGTATATATGCACTATGGAATGTATGTCTTGACTGGACACTTTTTGTTCAGACGACCGATATAAACCTGTGCCAGTAGATCTGGTCTAACTAACACCTGTTGGAGATTGTGGAAACGCTAAACTTGTACCTTTCGGCTCTGTGTAAGTGTGTGTGCGCGCGCGTGCGTACGTGCTCGCGTGCGTGCGCGTGTGCGTGTGTTGTGCGTCAGTACGTGCGTCCTGGAGTGTGTTGTTTAACGTCGCTGTAAACAATAATTCAGTCATATCATGACGATGTCTACTTGTAGCAGAGAGATCAATGCCCAGCTTCAGGTCTCACACCTCTAGTATCTCCCCTGAAAGCTCACGGACCTAGAGACAAAAGAAATACAGACAATAATTCTATTTTTTCCGTAATTTTAGGCAATTTTTAATTTGAAAAATAGGTTTTTCTTTGCTTTAGCATACATCTGCAGTGTGAAAGACAGATGATACAGACAATCCCATGTTGATATGAGGTTTCATTTAAATATCAGAAGTGTTTGACCTAATCACCACATATTCATCTGGCTAGTGTATGAATTTTGTATTTCCCATAGCGGTCACATAAACATGAGCGGGAAAAAAACCACCTGGCTAACTTATGTATTTTATTGTTTTAAATTACTGGTCTTGGCTATACTGAAGATATTAAACAAACTACAATGTCTGCTGGCCAGCTTTGAAGTTCAGATGTCGGAAAAGGCTGTACAGTAACCATATTAGAAAATTAATTGAGGTGTGAGACCTGAAGAGTAGCTAATTTTTCATCATAGTCACACAGATGCCTTTTCTTAAAAGCCAGTTATATACACTGATTTAATTGATTAGTGTGTTAGTTTCAAAGTAATGATTTGTCAGACAATTGCAACTAGTTGTTGGTACAGATAAAGAATGTATTCGGCAGATATTGTTTCCAGTATATGCCCATATCAGGTATTTGATTTAACATTTTCGAGCAGGTGTGTAATCATGTGATAAATAAAAACATAATGTTTTCTGGTATATACATGTGCATTGTTTCAGCAGCCACATGTTCCTATTAAGAAATATCATAAAGATAGCAGATATCTAATTTGATATATCTGATATCTCCCATATTGTTTAAGTCTCAAATTTAAATTGTCAACAACTCATATTTGTATGCCATGTTGGACAGTGATCAAACAAGTGATTGTTGTTGTTGTGTGTGTATCATCAACTCTCAAGTTTCTGTTGGTGTTCTCCATATATTACAGAGACTAATAATGTTGATGTTCTGTTTTAGTTGGAATTTCTCATTAATGTATAGCTGTTATCTAGTCGAAATAGGTGCAGTTCTTGAATTCTTTAATTTTTTACCGTAATAGTTACAGTTCCAGCTTCAATTATGTTGTTCGACATGGGGTATTTATGTAATGTGTTGCATTTTCAGAAAGCAGGTGACACAGACCATGTTTGGGGTAATGTTCATGCAGATTGAGATAAAATTGCAGATATATTACAGAAATATTATGGTTGATGACGTTTATTGTATATTTTTATGTTAAAAGCAGAGAACCGCCAAAATTTAGATTTCAGCAGTTGATCATTGAATACATATTTCTGATACCAAGAAGGATACAAATATCGGACAGGAAAAACAGCATTCAAGGACGACAGTCAACCACAAAACACAAAAACAAACGCGCAAACAGACAAACGAAAAGGCAAAAGTAATAAAAAATGCAAACGACATCACAAACACAAAAGGGTTGAAAATAGGGCCATGAACTAATATTGTTTAAATCATGATCATAATTATGACAGCAGATGACGAAACGAGATTCTGATGAAAATCTTATGAAGATTGAGGCAAAAATGGTGGAGTTATTACACAAATACTATATGTTATGAAAACATTTTTTGCACTTTTATTTTACAGCGAGAACTTGTCGAATCCACGCTTACTTTCAACCACATAATCCTGAATTATTTCACTTCTAAGTATGATAAAGCATCTTATGGTATTATTGTATATGTACTGCACATAGCAACTAAATGTTATGTTATGGATGATGTTGCTAAAAATCTTTACTCTCTTCAGGACTCACACCTCTATTATCTCCCCTTAAGGCTCAGTTTTAGGCAATTTTTAATTTGAAAAATAGATTTTTCTTTGCTTTAGCATACATCTGCAGTGTGAAAGACAGATGATACAGAAATTCCCATGTTGACATGAGGTTAATTTCAAATTTCACAAGTGTTTGACCTAATCACCATATATTCAGCTGGCTAGTGTATGAATTTTGTATTTTCCTTAGGGGTCACATAAACATGAGCGAGAAAAATCCAAACCTGGCTAACTTATGCATTTTTTTGTTTTAAATTATTGGTCTTGATTAAGTTGTGAGACCTTATGGCCCTGCCACACTGGAATACCACGTCGTCGACACATACCATGATACTATACGCGGTCCTATATATATCCTTTATATGCTGAACGCCAAACAAAGGAACTACTAGTATTATTTGTTTTACCATACGTCTCATTATTTGGTATGACCCGGCCGGGGATTTAACCCACGTCCTCCCACATGTTAGACGAACGCTCTACCACTAGGCCATGCCACTTATTTTAGAAATAAATAACAACCTAATAAACTGCAATATGTAGAAGATAAATGACCGTGACAGTGAACATACTCCCAACATTACTCTAGTTTGTTATGTTATGCTAGGTTCCCACTATCACGATTCGCGGCACGATTGAAATCGTGGTCTTAATCGTGGACTAATCGTGGTGATCCTATCAGATCTTATCAGATCTTGAGGTCAGTCGTGGCAATCGTGTTAATCGTAGAATTTTTTTGAACGGTTCAAACATTGTCTACGAACAACACGATCAATTGTCAATCGGGATCGTCGTATCAGATCGTATTGCATCGTAACAAAGCGCGACAGATCGCAACCAATCGTGCTTCCAAATCGTGGTGATCGGGATCGATCTTAGACAAGACAAACACCACGCTCTGATGAGATGTGTTGCGGTCTCCCACGATCTGTCACGATCTGTTACGCTCTGTCGGGTCCCATTGCTCAAGACCTGACACGAATGACTCACGAGTAGATAGGAGTTGATACGAGAAGATGCGAGTAAATGCGAGTAGATACGATTAGTTACGTTTTTACACGAACGCTCACGATCTGTTACGAGTTCGATAATGTAAGTATACAGTAATACTGCAAATGCCACGTTGTCATCATCCGCAACTCCTGCCATCATCAATGGTTGAGGGTTGTAGTGTTCACTCTGTAAACGTTCAAGAAACGATGAAGTCCATGGTCAATCGGCCTGTATATATACCCGTCGGGGTCCAGTCGTAGCTCAAATCGTGATCACCCTCGATCATGATCGTGAAAGACATCGCGACCACAATCGTATCCTATCGTTAAGGGGTCATTTCACCAAGGATTGTTTTTTTCCAATCGGCCCGATCTGGACCAGATTGTCCCCGATCAATCAATTTTTTGATCTGCCCGATTGTCGTCCTGAATCGCCTCCAATCGCCCCCTTTTTTTGACCCGATTGAGTCCCGACCAATGGACCATGGCGGGGGGACGATTCTCGGACGTTCCTCGCGCGATCGACACGTTTCCGGGGCGCTTGTATGCGAAAGTTTGCACAAGTACCCGCAGGTACACGGCAAAGGCCCGACAAAGGCCCGGTAGAGACCCGCTTCTCGCGCGCAAGTGAGCGATCTTCGCGCGTTGTTCGGCCGAGAGAGGCCGAAAATGGGCGATCCCGGCTCGAGAGAGGACGCTTTCGTTCGATTTCCGCCGTTCTTCCGCCGTTCTTCGCGCGAGAGTGGCCGAATGTAGGCGTATGTTGACGCAGGTAGCCGAAAGTAAACGGTCTTCGGACGATTTAAACGATCTTCGGACGTTCTTCGGCCGACCAAATTTGCCTAGATCGGCCGGAGATCGGTGTTTTTAAAGGCCCGACTATATAAACCGCTCAGATCGAAGCCGTTCATCACTTTCTGACCAGCCAGGGAAGGTCATGGACCAACAAGCAGTGCTGGGGCTTGTTGTAGCTCTACAACTTCGTTCTGCCATAGCACAGCAAAATGTTATTACATTAGGAAATATGCTGAGGAGGAGGCCAAGGACCAAGAGAAAATATGCCAAAAAGAATTAAGTTTTTGTGACTTTTTAAAGGGTTTTCAAGTGTGTTTTTTTCAGTACCTGTTCTGAGAAAAGTATGCAGTTTTTATTTTATATTTGGTTTATAATTCTCTGGCATTGGTATTAATTTGTAAATTTATTATTATTTATAATAATTTTGAGTAAATATATGTCTTGCTGTTGTATTTAGTAACAATTAATTCTTTGTGACATTTTAAAGGATTTTTACATGTGTTTTGTTTCATTAAAACTACGCACGACCCTCGGTAGAGAGCTGCAGAGGCTATACGAAAGCTCCAGAGGGCGGGCGAGACAAGGGGAACTTCAGGGGACCCCCGGACGACCAAGACGACCCGGGCCGACGGTGTTTGATCGGCTACTGTTTTTCAACATTTTTAAAAACAGTAGCCGATCACTTTTTCGGTACCCGACCCTCGGAGGACTGAGGCGATCGCGCCAGATCTTCCCCCGAATGTATAGGGTAGTGCGGGACAGTGCTCGCACGTTCCCGATTATTTTCGCAAAAATGCGGCCGATCGACCAGAAAAAGGATCGGGTACTCTCGGGACCAAAACAATCCTTGGTGAAATGACCCCTTTACGGAGCGCATCGGTTCGTGATGAACGTATCGGAACGTATCTGCACGTACCAGATCGTCCCAATTCGGGGAACCCGATCGTGATGATCGTGTCAGATCGAGACCCAATCGTGGACTCGATCGAAACAATCCTATCGGAACGTATGTGATCGTATCTGAACGGGAGATCAGACCGTGACAGATCGTGACACCTGAAATTGACAAATCGTGACCAGATCGCATCCGAGCGCAACAAATCGTATCAGAACGTATCGACTCGCATCACCTCGTATCCAAACCTGAGATTTCAGAGAAGTTCCACGATCAGCTACGAATGGCCAATCGTGGCGTTCGTAACGGATCGCACGACAGTGGGAACCTAGCATTAACGATTATTATAACACTAAAGGAGTGTGTAATGTTAGCGATTATAACAACTCTAAAGGTAATAATCCCGCAAAAGGTAGCAACCGCCGCTAAATGTAACAATTCAACGTTATAGATAACAACCTCGGCTAAAGGTAACGATCACCTCTTCCGCTCAACGTTACAACGCTAAGGTAACAACTTTAATTCCAACGTTAAAGTTAATGGCTATCTACGCTGAAGATAACACCATTTTTCAACATGGAAATTGACTAAGCAGGTTATTGTTAGTTACTGTGATTCGCTTCTAAACAATACGATGCGTATGCTTTGAGAGAGAGTGTGGATGTTGCCTAGTCAGACATGTGGCTGTTCCACCGTGTCCTTCTTCATCAAGACTACATTACATTAAGCTGTGATCCGCGTCACTGATATTAATTTGTATAAGCTGTTTAGCATATACGCAGTTTATGACTGCTTAGCTGTTATCTCTGGTATTAAAAGTAAGTGTAAAAGTCGAACAGGAAATGCAGCTTTCACAGAACACAGTAAACCCAAAAACACGCAAAAAATACAAACAAGAATGGCAATAGTAATAATAAAGGCAAATGACAAAAAGGGTTGACAGACGGGCTACCGTATTGAAACGGTCAGCGGCAAAAAGGCCGCTGGGGGTTTAAACCAGGTTCTAGGGTGCACCAAACCTCACACTTACCCTATTGTCATCCCAATTAAACGGGACAGTGTAAATAAAGAAATCCCCGCCATGAAATATTCTCTAACCAACAAAGCAGCATTGAAAGGCAAAAACGAATAAATTGAGACAAGAAGTTGCTCGGGGATAATCCCCATCTAAATGGGGATAATTAACAATATCAACATAGAAATCATCTCTCTTGTCATATATTATGCTAATTATTTCACCATTTTCAATAAAGAGATGTAAATCGAGAAAAGAAGCGTTATTATCAGAAATATTAGCTTTGTTAAGTTGAAGTTCTTTAGGATATATAATATTAACCATTGTAGAACAGAAAGAGTTGTTAATGTTCAATATGTCATTCAGATACCGAGGGGTGTCATTAAAGGCTTCAATAACATCTGCCCGGGTATCTGGTGAAAGACTCAACATGAAATCACTTTCATTGCAATATAAAAACAAATCTGAGACAAGGGTTGCACAGTTCGTACCTATAGGGATACCAACAATGACGAAAATGTTATCCAATAGCAAAATAAGCAATTCACAAACTTTGCCACTGACCGTTCCAATGCGGTAGCCCTATTGTCAATCCTTTTGTGATGTCGTTTGCATTTATTATTATTTTTGCATTCTTGTTTGTCTGCGTGTTTGTTTCTGTGTTTTGTGGTTGACTGTCCTCCTTGAATGCTACTTTTCCTGTCCAATATTTTTATATTTCTTCATGGCAAGTCCACAATTGTAATTGTCCAAACTGCCGTTAGTAAAAAAACGCTTTAATATTGTTACCGGCCAACAATGTAGTATTTTCCCTAGAAAAAGTTTTTTAATGAGAACAATAAGCTTTTCTTTGATAAGGTAGTCTATGTTTTTCTTTGAAGGTATGTTTGACTAATCTTGTTATGTCAACTTTTTAAATAAAAAGTATATTAATAACGTACCTGGTCACAATGCTTGTAAACGCATCCATTTTTTTTGCAATAAGGGTTACGCTATTGAAACCCAGTCTTGTATACAGCCGTTAATAAAAAAACATTGAAATTGTACTGTTATGTATGCATACATTATGTCATTGTTTTATATGTAAAGCAATAATAAACAATACAATTAAACTATAGTGTTGTATTCAGCAGAGGCTGTAGATTTGAATATTAATTTACGAATGTCCTGGGCCTCTAGGATTATGTCAAAGTTTTACAAAACGCATGAAATATTTTCATCCTATGTGTGCATAGTTTTCACATTTATAATTTTGACCAAGGCGTATCCTATATGCAACGTAATTTTTAAAGTTTGACCTAACGTATCTGCGTCATCAAACATCGAAGTTGTTTGAGAGTACTTTAAGTTTAGTTGGTGTTCAATCCTCAAACAGCCACTATGTCCCTTTGAGGCCAAAACGAGGGTATATTTGCGATGGAGCATTAAGTATCAATAAATAAACTGAATAGAATTTCACAACCAACATGATTATGTCATATTGATTATTTCACTTTCAAAAACATGAAATCTTGATGTTTTTGATTTGTCATTTGTAATTATGAAGATTTAGAGCTATGCATAATTATAACACAATGAGACAAAAAAAATCAATAAAAAAATCTTAATACAGATATAAAAATCTAACAGGAATCTAGCAGCATTGAAGACGACAGTCAACCAAAACACACACATAAGCAAAGAACAAATTAAAGATGAATAAAAGGCAAAAAAAAGACATCACAAACACAAAAGGGTTGACAATAGGGCTACTGCCTTGGAACGGTCAGTGGCAAAACAGACCGCTGGGGGTTTAAACCAGATTCTAGGGTGCACCAAATCTCACACTTAAACTAACACTCCTTTCTTTTCAATTTGATTGTATAAATATGAACAGAAATTATCCAGTTTTGATGCAATCCAGTATTCCATGTCTTATACTGTTCCTTTTAAAAGTAATCCAGTGAACCCTGGTTTATAAGGGAGTTTGTTTTATGTTTGCATACAAGGGTAAGTATGTGTAATACAAATAGTCAAAATACTGCAAGTGTCTTGTCTTGCACGCAATCTCTGGCCATTCTTTGATTTTAATTTTAGAGTAGAATGTGAAATACTATATTTGAAGACAAACATACTTTTCAAGCCTTAATATCTACACTAATATGAAACATAAGGGGTGATACGCAGATCTCGACTATATCAACAATCAACAACAAATACATAAACATGATTTAAGTGTTCAATAATCTCCACAAATAACATCAAATGCTTCCATTTTATAACAAATGAACAAAAAAGTATGTGTACACGATCTTTGCAGTAACTTTCAGTTATTAGGGTTATCCAAAACGTATTGCAGCCGCCTTGAGGGCAACACGAAGCTTCCTACTATTTTCCAAAAAGTAAATAAAACAATCTCAATTGAAATATCTCTGAAATAACCCTATCTTAAGGGAATTGGAAGCACTCCGTAATAAAATGTTGTATACATCCTAGTACACTTAAAATACGAAACTGTGTTTCAGTTTCATATTAAAATTACAATGCACTATATGGGCGGAAACGATGAAACACTTATCGATAGTTGGAAGGTTGTAGATACTTAGTATAAAGTAAGAGTCCCACATGAATTAAAATGCATTTTAAACAACATACACTTGTCAAATCGTTGATCTCTTCCAGTCGATATAATATATCATGTTTGAGATTAGAAAAACTCTAAAGGTAATATAATATATCATGTTTGAGATTAGAAAAACTCTAAAGGTAATATAATATATCATGTTTGAGATTAGAAAAACTCTAAAGGTAATATAATATATCATGTTTGAGATTAGAAAAACTCTAAAGGTAATATAATATATCATGTTTGAGATTAAAAAAAACTCTAAAGGTAATATAATATATCATGTTTGAGATTAGAAAAACTCTAAAGGTAATATAATATATCATGTTTGAGATTAGAAAAACTCTAAAGGTAATATAATATATCATGTTTGAGATTAGAAAAACTCTAAAGGTAATATAATATATCATGTTTGAGATTAGAAAAACTCTAAAGGTAATATAATATATCATGTTTGAGATTATAATATATCATGTTTGAGATTATAATATATCATGTTTGAGATTATAATATATCATGTTTGAGATTATAATATATCATGTTTGAGATTATAATATATCATGTTTGAGATTATAATATATCATGTTTGAGAATTATAATATATCATGTTTGAGATTATAATATATCATGTTTGAGATTATAATATATCATGTTTGAGATTATAATATATCATGTTTGAGATTAGAAAAACTCTTTGTGTACATCCCACTAGGGATTTTATTTTTCAAAATATTCGTTTACCTGATGTTCAGGACATTTCAGAATATATTACATTTCAGAATGTTTTACCAGCTCTACACTACACTTTGTACTCGTTACATTGTATAGTAACATGCATTGATCTTTATAGTACAGTGTAGCGTCTCCGTGGCCGAATGTTTAACGACGTTGTGTTGTAAACCTTCGTTTCTCACCGCAGCGGGTTCGAATCCCACTGGGACTCGACTTGTAAGGAAGTGTCGATTCGATTCTTACGGTTTGCGGGAGGTGTACAGTACTGGTTCTACCCAGAAAAAGTGGGTAGGCTGCCTCCACCACAAAAAAATCGACCGTCATTTATAACCTTGCATGCGATGACAATGACGTAAAATACCATACAAACAATAAATAAATTATAGTATAGTGTATAGCCTCTTCTTTACTGGCCGAATGAAGTATGTTTTTGAACTGAAAAGTTCATACTTTCACAATAAACTAAGATCTGAATATTTGCTGTAAAACACATTTTACAGACAAGAGTATAAATATATTCATCAAATAAGTTAACATGTTAAAGTTTGGCACTTATAGAGATACAATGAAACCATGTAAATATTGGTATAACCTATAAAAAATCACAGTAATAGGACAATAATTTCAGAAATTTTCCTATTATACAGCTAAAAGAATAAATCTAAATCAGAAACATGTTTAAAGAGGCACTACCTATATCTACGCGATTTTTAATGTAAAATATTAAATACTCAATATTACTGCATTTATATGTATACAAAGCTATTTTATGAGTTATTCTAAGAAGAAACTTGGTTCGTATTCCAGTTCTGTAAATTATTAATTATGATCAAAACAATATCTTGAATAGAATGCTGCCCAGCCGTTTATTCCTGCCGGAGAACTACGAGTTTTTACGATTTTCTCCACGGATTGCGCAATGCGATTACAAACTATTCGGCGCAGTTCCGATAGCAAACGAATCGATCGGAACTCTTCGCTAATCAGACGAGGTAGTTCCGATTGTAAACGAATAAGATCGGAAAATCTCCGCAATCGGCTTGTCTAAAACAATTACGAATACAATTTCAAAGAATCGATCTTTTCAATCCTGTTTTTCCCCAGCAAAAACGCATATTACATTGGGTGAAATTATTGCCATTTACCTTTTTCATAGTCCTCTTTATAATTCAGTAAAGTTTATATCAAGTGGCAGGACAAAAAGATATAGGTAGAGCCTCTTAAATGTTTTATACTGGGTTTTTGTTTCGATTCCAATCATCCCTGACATTTTATATTAAATTTGTTTCTTTTTATGAGGACACATGTCAATCTCAACGTGGTGTCTTGTAATATTTCGTTACACACTCTTAACAAACCTTTGAATATTCGAAATAGATTGATTTTGCATTGTTATCAGTTGCGTCAGGAACATTTTAAATCTTTTAAAAGTAATGAGGCCAAAGGAAATCTATATAAATGACCTTTTTCTTCTTATTTTAATAAGTCAGGTATATACGAGTATATATGCGAGTAGGGTCTAAAGTCGAATTTGACACTTACTTTGTAAATTTAGGCGGCTAATTTTAAAGTTTCAAACAAACTTGAAAAATGTCATGCGTCTCTATGAGTAGTGGAGCAATTACGACAATGTAATGTACTAATAATCGCAATAGAGGGTTTTAGTCAGTTTTCCATGTTTAACATATTCCATGAATAATATCAATTGTCTTTCTCCACCACAAATCTATATTACATTGAGTTCACTTTTTCACTTGTATAAGAATCAGTAAATGCATTTCCATAGTCATGTCTAGCAAGGTAGTCAAAGCAAGATTCTATATTGTCATGTATCCAGTGGAGATAATGGATAGCATACATCTTTAGCTTTACAACAGTTATCTGTTACAGTTCTAGAAGCATGTCATGTTGGAATAGATTTTTATGTTTAATATGAAAAACATATAAAGAAACATTATAAAAGAGAGAAAAAAGTGTGTATTAATGAAGTACATGGAGAACTTATATACTAAGTGGGAATCTTATAAATACAAAATAACATATGTTGAATGATCAAGTCACCTAAGATATTTCTTGAAGTCTGGTTTTATTTTGTGTGATTTTATTTGTTTATAGTAAAGTCATGTATGTTTTCCATTGCTTTTCAATATTTCTTATTTCATATTCTTGCAGGCTATACATTTCTCAAATTTAAACAGCATTTGAATATAGTTTTTTAAAAACGGTTAAAGAATGATTAATGTTTATTAACTTTTGATATAATATAAATTGTGGGGCAGTAAGGTGGAGTCTATTCAAAACAATATCATACTTAATTCTTTTGCTACATTACTTTCATAGAATAGTTTTTTTATTGTTTCTATATATTCATTGCAAGCAGAACAAAGATCTGTATTACAAATATTAGTTTGTTCCCAAAATGCTATGATTTATTCTAAATGAAACTATTGCAGATTTGAGACTTTTGTCGATTTGAATTGTAGATGAGATGAAATAATGTAGACCAGTATATATTTTGTGTAAAATGCATCATTTATCCACCATGTTCTTGCTAATTCTGTTGTATTGCATCTTAAATGGACCTGCATTCTTTTTCATCTGTAAGAATAAGTCTCATATGAAAGGGCATTAAAGGAGATGGACTAATGCTAGAGAAATGTGAGAAGTTAAAGTTATTTAGATAACTTCTCACTGATGTCACTATTCCTTCATATTCTAAACAAATAGTTGGAATGTTAAATTTTTGTCTAATTCTATTTGTGTCAATAAATTTCAGTTTGTCTGACCTTAATATGTGGATAATGCCATAAATGGACATAATGAAATTGTCCTTAATGATTTTGGATCTGAACTACATGCAAACAGTTTATAGCTCATAAAGTTAGCCTTCCCTCAGAATGGAATGATTTTTGATCTAAACTACATGCAAACAGTTTATAGCTCATAAAGTTAGCCTTCCCTCAGAATGGAATGATTTTTGAATTGAACTACATGCAAACAGTTTATAGCTCATAAAGTTAGCCTTCCCTCAGAATGGAATGATTTTTGATCTGAACTACATGCAAACAGTTTATAGCTCATAAAGTTAGCCTTCCCTCAGAATGGAATGATTTTTGATCTGAACTACACGCAAACAGTTTATAGCTCATAAAGTTAGCCTTCCCTCAGAATGGAATGATTTTTGATCTGAACTACATGCAAACAGTTTATAGCTCATAAAGTTATCCTTTGCTCAGAATGGAATGATTTTGGATCTGAACTACGTTCAAACAGTTTATAGCTCATAAAGTTAACCTTCCCTCAGAATGGATTATTTATAAAGTTAGCCTTCCCTCAGAATCGATTATTTATTTTACTTAAATGTCTAGATATATAATCACCGCCCAAACAAGAGAATTTTAAAATACATGCATACAATTCATTGAAAACATTCAGATTTTTTTTGTCTGATTATAAATCTTCTGATCCAAGAAAAAAACTTGAGTGAAATAAAGAATATGTCCAAATCCAACATTCGAAGACCACCTTGCGAGTAATTAAGACAGTAGTTAGATCTTTTGAACCTATCAGGTGTTCCAAGCAACAAAGAGTTAAAAGGAAAAGGTTTCTTTAATTTTTGAATCTTGTCTGGCTTCAGATTTGTTAAAATAATGTGGTTTATTTTGGACATAACAATGCTATTTATTACCGTAATTCTTCCAATAGGTGTTATTATTCTTTTACACCAATTTAATAATATTTATTTTTAAGTCCAAGATGTGTTTTTTGTAGTTAATGTCTAAAATAGTTTCGAGATCATCAGAAAATTGTATACCGAACCAAGTTAATTATTTCCCTAATAATTATAATGATTGTTTTCATTGAACTTATCCATATGGATTTAGCTTTGTCGTGCCCTCAATGGTTTATTCTCTTGTTGCTCTGGCTTTTTTGTATTTATATATACACGAGCATCTTTGTGTTTTACTTATATTGCCTATTAATGCTGCCTTGTTGGTTAGAGAATAGGTCATGGCGGGGATTTCTTTATTTACACTGTCCCGTTTTATTGGGTTGAAGCAGGGTACGTGTGAGGTTTGGTGCACACTAGAACCTGGTTTAAACCCCCAGCGGCCTTTTTTGCCTCTGACCGTTTCAAGACCTATTGTCAACCATTTTGTGTCTGTGATGTCTTATTTGAGCGATGAGCGGACAGTCTGTGGACCCTATGAAGACATCTACCTAACGCACACATGGACGGTGACGTTTGGTGTTTGTTTGCAGTCTTGTCTTTTTGTGCCCTCATTGGTTTATTCTCTTGTTGCTCTGGCTTCTGCCAAGTCAATGAGTAACTTCTTTATAGCTTTCTAGGCTATTGTGATTTTGTATATATATAAACGCGAGCATCTTTGTGTTTTATTTATATTGCCTATTGATGCTGCCTTGGTTAGAGAATAGTTCATGGCGTGGATTTCTTTATTTACACTGTCCCGTTTTAATGGGTTGACAGTAGGATAAGTGTGAGGTTTGGTGCTCCGTAGTACCTGGTTTAAACCCCAGCGGCTTTTTCTGCCGCTCTCCGAATCAAGGCGGTAGCCCTGTTGTCAACCCTTTGATGTTTGTGATGTCTCTTTTGGCCTTTTATTTATCTTTAAATGTGTTCTTTGTTTATGTGTGTGTTTGTGGTCGACTGTCGTCCTTGAATGCTGATTTTCCTGTTCGATTTTTATATCTATATTTACAGTATCTAATAAAAATGTTATCTAAAAGACAAGATAACGCTCTACAAACATTAGCTGCAGTTTACGTGTTATAATTATCATTAGGGCCTTTGTAAAAAAAGCCCTGACATTTATTACAAGCAGGAAAATTAGTCCATCTTCTTGTAAATGTAATCAATTTATCTTCAATCAGGATATGTTGTAAAGTGGTGCATAGAGTGGAAAAGTCGTAGGTGCATAGACATGTTTTTTTCCGCATGGACATGCCAATTTATCAAGAACTGCTTCGGAATTTCAACGCATGCAAGGTTATAAATGACGGTCGATTTTTTTTCATAACATTGTATCCATAGTTTGATAATTTCAAATATTTCATCCAGGCAGTAAGTGCATTTGTATATGCGCTTTCGCGTTTAGATCACTTAGTACACACATTTTTCAACTTAAAGGACAGTAACGTTTGATGTTTGTCTTTAATATTGTCTTGTCGTACCCTTAACGGTATGTTCTCTGTTGCTCTGGCTTCTGCCAAGTCATTGAGTACTTACTTTGTGGCTTTCTAGGCTTTTTCTATATAATATATATACATGATCATTGATGTGTTTTACATATATTGCCTATTAATGCTGCCTTGTTTGTTAGAGATTATAACCTGGTGAGGATAATTTTACCTCTGACCATTCCAAGGCGGTAACCTTTTTGTCAACCCTTTTGTGTTTGTGGTGGTCTTATCTTGTCTTTTATTCATCTTTAAAGTCGTTCTTTGTTTCTGTGTGTGTTTGTGGTTGTCTGTCGTCCTTGACTGCTACTTATCCTGTTCGATTTTTATATCTACTTATACAATTATTTTAAAAACATTTAACCAAACTCCTCTTTGTAAATATATATTTAATAAACATGTAGTGTTTAGAAAGACGTTTTATATCGCTCTTTGAACATACCAGTAATGCATAATGAACAGATGAGTAATGGATATGTTTGTAATTACCACAAGAATACCTCAACTTTCAACATAACGAAGATTTTGTATTTTAAATAAAAACGTGTACAGTCATACTTTCAAATGCAAATATCAGAACGGTCTCTTTAAAAACATTCATTTAACCAAGATGTCGTTTGATTTTTTATACATATTATTATTCTCTATGATCTGAAGAATATATCAGATAAATACATCTGCTTACAAGATTCATTTCTCACAGAATCTTAATGTTTCATTCATATTCAAGTTGTTATGTTTCTATTCATTTATTTTCAGTTTCATCGGTCAGAGTGATTTTGTTTGCCTGCGAGTGTTGACCACAAATAGCTACATCAACGAGAGTAGTTTCGTCTACCTGTTGGGGCTGATCACCAATAGTTACACCAACGAGAGTGGTATTGTCTGTCTTATGGCCTTGACCACCAACAGCAACACCAACGAGACCGGTTTCTTCTTCCTAGAGGGTTTATCACATCATAAATAGCTACACCAACAAGGTTGGTTTCGTCTTCCTTGCAAGTGTTGATCATCAGTAGGTTACACCAACGGAAATAGTTTCTTCTATCTGCTAGGGTTGTAAAAACAGTTCCAGAACAACAACAAAAAAAAAACATCAGAAAAAACCCCACCCAAAAATACCCAAACAATAACAACAATAAAAAACAACAACAACTACAGAATGATTACTTTTAATATTAAACATGCAAACACTATGTAACTTTATTTGAATCATATTGATATAAATGAAAACCACAAGCATTCACATTATCGTCCTAATGACTTGCTATTGACCTATTTTGTGTTTTGGCCAATTTGTAGCAGTTGATGTTACTATATAGGACTGCCGTCCTTGAATGCTACTTTTCCTGTTCCATTTTTATATCTACGTTTAGTCAGGAATTACAACATATTTTTGTGATAGACAACTGCGAAATCAAAGTAAATAATATTAATCTTTGTTGATGGGTGTGAGAATGTTTGCTACTTTTATCGTTGATGGGTGTGTCTGTTTGCTGCCGAATCTGCTACTTTTATCTCTTGTCTGTGTTTGTTGTTTCCAAGTGATCCACTTTTCAGTATTTATTATATTTGAAACGTCATTGACGTTGATCTAGAACGAGTCAACTCTTAATCAGAGAATTATGAAAGACTAAACAATTTCACTAACACTGCAGTCTTCACAATCTAGTAATAAGGATGTTAATTTCAACTAATTTAGTTAAAGCAAAAATCCAATGCAAAGCTTTTCAAAATTCCGATTTAATTTATTATCAAAAACATAACATTTTTTATTATTTGACGAAAAAAACTAACTCAGGAAGAAGATATGCTTGGTACATAATGTTTTATTTACATCTATAGGATCAAAGTGTTATTTGAAAAAAGACCATTCCATTTTCTTAATAATTCCAAAACATCTACAGTTAGTACAGCAGCAAACGAACTTTAAATTTTCTAACTTTGTATGAAGCATTCATTCCTTTTGTGATAATTTTTCATCGAATATTTCTATTTAATGGCATGATCTCTTCTACATTTACTCTAAGTGAAGTGATAGAAACTATCCCGAATACTTGTCATTATGGACCGACCATTATGATTCCTGGGGGCGGGGGCCTGGGATTTTCCTTTCAGCCGGGTTTTTGTTTTTGCATTTCTTTAAAGATTTTTATTTCGCCTAGTACACCGGCCAGGTTATTTTTTCCGTCATCTTGAAAGCCAGAATATTGTTTTATAAGTTTTACTATTCGCAGAATAAGAGCTGTTGTAGATCTACTGCGTCGACATTGGTTTTCAGTTGTACGTTGGCCAAGTGCAATTATTTCAGCAACCACTGGTCAGTGAAACTTGAAATATATCATTAGTACCATCAAGGACATTGGTAGACACATGTTCCATAACTCTGTATTGCATTTAAGCAAAAGCATGCCATTTTCTTACTTTGCATTTCTAGTTCTTTTTCTGACAAGACCATATATTTTAACAACTGAAAGTCGTACATCAACGAAACTTCAGTAAAGCTTGGAATATCAAACCAGGGTCCTTTAATTCAAAATCTGATTTCCCCCTACTCCTTAAGTAAACCCCATATCCTTTGGTCTCTATGCCCTATCCCTTAAAGCAGCAAACAATCTGCAAAATGCATTATACCTGTCTATGAATATCTCCTTGTTGGCTTAATAATCCTTTTATTTATAGTTGAAATATACTTCAAATTTCATCTAAATAAATCATGAAAATATTGGTCACCCGAAAGGTAACTCCCTCGCACACCCACCCACCCATGATATATAGGGTCCTATAGAAACCACAGCGTCCGAACGTAGGTGGCATCGTAGGTCCGCGCTGTACTGCAAACAAGGACTTGAAACTACAAAGACAAAAAACAACAGAAAGGGTGGTGAAGACAGGGTTACCAACTTGGAACGGTCAGTAGGCAATAAGGCCTACTGGTTAGCTTGAATCGATTTTATATGCGCACAATCCTCTCTATTATACTGTCTTCAGCGCCCAAATAGACAAGACAGTGTAAACAAAACTACATCCAATCAAAAGGAAATCTCTAACAATAAAGTCCACATCCAGAGAAACTAACTAAAGATTATACATACAAAATAATAAACATCTCACGATGTATCCAGAATCGTACATAACATTCAAATTCAATTTCCCCTATCCCTTCAATAATTTCAGTGGAAGACCGTGCAAGGGAACTAGTAGACACATGTTCCATATTAACTCTGTATTGCATTTAAACAAAGTTATTTCCTTTTTCGACTTCAACATTCTGGTTTAAGTTTCTAGGCAAGTCCTGGTATTTCAATGGGTGATTGTTAACTATTAATACAACTTCAGTAAAGCATGGATGCTAGTAGACACATGTTCCATAAGTCTGTATTGTATTTGAGCAAAATTATGGTCCTTTTTCTGGATAAATATTTTCTATATTGAATTTTAAAAACGATGTGGGTCCTTTTCGACTTAGAATTTATTTTATTTTATTTGTTGGCAAGTCCATTTATTTCAATACCCACTAAAGAAGGACACTTACAGACACATGTTTCATAACTTTTTATTTCATTTTAGCCAGATGATATTTTCTTTCAACTTAGAGTTTCAGTTAAAGTTTTTTAAGCAGCTTCATATATTTCAATGAAACTCGCTGCATACATCAAATAACAATGGCAAGCCTGTAAATGCCATTAGCTCTATAAATCCCACACTTTCCCCACTCCTACACCAGCACCACCATCACCACAGATAGACAAATAATTGTTCTATTATTTTCGGTTTCTCTTCAGTTACCATGTCTGCATCCTGTTTTCTTCCAACCCCTTCCCCGCCACAACCCCATCCCATGTCTGCATCCCCCACCCTTGTAAATGAACTGGCACCATAGTTGGTGAGACAGAAGTGTCAGTGGCCATGTTTAAAATTGATTTTGAATAGTGGAGCATGCTGTCCTTTCTACAGCTCTTGTTTAATATGGATCGATCCATAGTTGGTGGACCATGAACTCCATGTGCTTGTTTTGATCTTAAGTTATGCTTGTTCTTGTCTGCTTTCTATGTGAGCCCCTTTTGCTCTTCTAAAGTATGTATTGATTGAATGTTTGTTTGGTGGTGTTGGGTGTAGGAGATTGTCTTGTACTGGGCAATGTCTACCATGTTCCATACCATTGTTATTAACACTTGGATATAGGCATAGTTTTTCTGTACCCTGGCAATGCATGTGACTGAATCTGCTTCACTCATGAACAGTCTCAATCAAACCGAGACTGCAATATTTCGTATGTGTCGTGCTCGGCCGTACCCAAAGGTCCATTATCATACTCTTTTTTTTTATAACACAGTGGCGTTGCTTGTGCAGTGTGGCGGCAGTAAAACGTCTCCCCGCGCTTGCAATCAGTACTGTTATTCATTCGATCTTTGGAGATCGCTGAGCCCGATACTTATAGTTAGTTATCGGTGGTACATTTTCAATTTCTTTTGTTTTCTTACTAATTTTTGATTCGGTGGTTCCACTGCTCCGGCCGATAAAAGGCTCTGGGTATTGTTTAACCACTCATAGGATATGTTGTCTGCTTTTTATACGCAGGCTTCATAACCGCTGCTCCCAACTAAATTCCATTATGTTTATTTCGCTCTTCGGGGCATTTTATTTTATTAGATACTGGGACCATACGCCGTACGACATGGGGAATACGTTAAAGAAGGATAACTCCACGTCCACCGCCATATGCATGCCATCTTCGGGATGGTTAAAATTTTGTGCTGTTGATTTTATGAATATTGAGTTCTGCTCAACCCGGGGCTAGAGGGCGTGAGCGGTAGCTATCATATTTCACTACCACTCATGAACAGTCTCAATCAACCCGAGACTGCAATATTTCGTATGTGTCGTGCTCTGTCGTTTCCAAAGGTCCATTATCATACTATTTTTTTATATGAATTTCACATTCATTACTACCATGACCAATGCATACCAAATTACTACCATGATCACTTTATACAATGTACAACACATTTACTACCACCATTGCCAGTGTATACCACATTTATCACATTTATAACGACCATGACTAATGAATACCACATTACTACCATGATGTATGTACATCACATTTATTACAACCATGAATACTATCACTGTCGTCTAAACTCATTTCAGCTAGTTGTGGATGTAGTCAGATTATAGTTAAACATTTCCATGTCGAATCAAGTGGCTGATGGAGTACATCTACATTCATCATAGACTGAAGAGGGAGCCAGATTATTTTTTACCTCTAACTGGACTCACAGTCAGATTATTTTTTTCCAAGAATGTGAGAGAAGGCTGGATTATTTTTTTTCAACAATTTGAGGGACTGTTTATTTTTTCCCCCTCAAGTCAGAGCCAGGATATTTTTTTTCAACAATTCAAGGGCCAGGATATTTTTTCAGAAATGGTCGTACGCCTTTATTGTGTTAGACTTTTCACTCAGCTATGTTGTTAATAGTGAACAATATGTCTTAACATCTACCCGTAAAAATGTATTAGGCTGAACACAACTTAGGGGGTAGAGTTCGAACAACCATGATTGCCCGTAGGCATATAACAGGCTCAGTTTAGAAGAGTTTGTAAAATTATCTTGTTTGAAAGGTTCGATAACTTGGCCAATGTTATTTTCCCATGTTTTTGGATAGCTGAAATGAATCATAACACAGACAAACATTAAACTAACCAATCGCCACTTGGGTGTGATTTAATTATATGTTTAGTGAAACATAATTTACCGGCTTTGTTTAAGCATATACTATTGTAACGTTCACTTGCATACACATTTTGTCGGTTTGCACTGTAGCATTTGTTTTACATAATGTCTATAGCGTGGATTAAAAACACAAAATAGTATCGGATTGATGACGCTGTTCCAAAATGGCGACCTGAGGGCAAATTGCGGCCCGACTTTGAGTTCTACTTCGCCAGCGGTGAATGCTCGTATTCCAACACTTACTACAAAGTAAGGCGTGAAACATATTATAAATCCAACCGAAACAGCCATCATCATAATTGTGATGTGTCTTTCAGATGTTTTAATTCTAACCAAACTCGGACATTTAGGTACACTAGACGCTTTTGACTCAAATTGGTCAATCTCTTGACATCCGCCTGTGTAGTCACGCGAAGCTATTGAATTACCTGTTTCTAAACCCACTGAAACATTTACATCTGAATGTGGACATGTCGTATTTCTCGCTTTGGTCACTTTACTAGAGTCTTCACGAGAACTGTCATCAAAGCATGTTTCATTGGCATGAGTTTGGTCAGTGACACTGTAAACTTTTAATTCCGATGTACCATGCGACTTTATTTTCTTCTGATGTTTTAACAATGTTCGGCTGATGCTTTCATACGTGAAAAGAAAAGTTACCAAAATGACACTGATGGCAATAACATCGAAGACGTGAGCACACACCACGACTAAAGCATAGTCCTTAGAATCTGTATTCGTGCAATAGTGACCTTTGACTGTCACATTGCGGTACGTATCAGTTAAACTGACCTTAACCACATCATACGTGAAAACGTTTCGCACAGAACACACTAAAGCTAAGGTAACGAGTATCCCTATTGTTACCAAAGTTACTCTTTTTGAAAATTGTTTCCCAAATCGCCTGCATATTTTCATGTATCTATCTACGGATATAACCCATAGAATTAAACAGGATGAGAAAATTGTCCACTGGTCAAAGAAATACATTAGTTTGCAAAGAACTCTACTGGTATATAAAACATTAAAACATAAGTCTGTCACTGTAGTGAAGGACAACAAACACACGATCATATCAACACATGCCAACGCAATTATAAATGTAGTTGTCGATGACCTCGCAGATTGTTTTCCGTAGAAAAACATCGTGAACATATTCCCGACTAGTCCTACCAAGCCAGTAACTGCCGTAAATACGATGATTGGTAGATATTCAAGAATAATCCGTCTGTTAAATTCCATCAGAATGCCTTTCGTCTCGTTTCCTGGATTTTCCTTAAGCATTTTGCAGATTTTGAAATTTATTAAATTAAATCCAGCTGGTTTTCAAAGCTTGTCCGTATATTATATGATATAGTGTTCCCCCACATTTCATGAATACGTTTTGTCTAAATTAATTGAAGTCTATTAAGTAATATGCTAAACAATTTTTATATAAATGCAATATTTATCTACATATTTTCAACCTTCTCGATGTAATTGATAATCCCTCCAGACTATCATATCGCCCTCCATATGAATGGCATTATAAGTTAAATCCCTATTGTCTTTATTCGAGTCAAGTGACAAAGTGTTGAAGTCAATTTTAACTTGCGCATGATTCGACAAAAGTCACACTCCACTTAAACACAGGAAACTGAAATTGATTATGTACATTTGCAAGTTTTCACTTTGATTAACTCACTTAATTAAATAAAATCACTTTGCTGAAGATGTTTTTAAAACGAATTTCGTTTTAATTTAATTTTTTAATTTATCCTACCTTCGACAAAAAAATGTAATTGTTCTTTCCCCCATGAACCTCAACGTCGTCAACTATTCGACGGCTGTGTAACTGATGGAACGCGTGAAAGCCGATAAACTTAAGGTTGTTTCAAACTGACTGGAACAAACCGGATCTGCCATTGTATTGTTTTTTTTTATTTGATTCAACAGTTTTAAAGTGGCTTTCTTAAAACAATACAACCCTTCTCGGAAAATAAATTCGTGCAACTAACTGATAAAGTTGTTGTTTTATGTATTTACATGAATATCGTGAAGAGAAAACAATGCATCGTGCAGCGTTAAACACTAGATGTTATGCTCTCTCATCTAATGTCTCCAGTGAAAACAGAAGCGATTTGAAACTATTGATATTTCCTCGCTTTGAAATAAAAAAAAATCTCATATTTACTGCAAAGTAACACCATCCCTGTAGGAAGTGTTTCGTTTAGTCTCAATATTATGCGAGAGCAAAATATTAGACTCACACAAATTGGCGAATATTTCTCGGAAAACATGACACGAGGTAGGCCATTACGATTGTTTTCTACATAATACTCTGCTACTAGTATTTATTAGTCATCTTCCGTACAGTCGGTGATTGTTTGTCGACGGATGTGTTGTTTCTCATGTATGCTTATGTTTTACGACGTTATTGAAATATTTTGTCAACACCTGTAATAGTTCATTGATACGTAGAAAAATGCAAAAATGCAAAATAATAATAATAAAAGAAACGTTCTGGGTGGTTTTAAGAACAAACATTGATACAGTCGTGTAAAGAACAGTTCATCTCAACAAAGGTTGGCTTAAAAAGTTAGCACACATCAATGACAACAATTTAATCAAGATACAGTCCAAACATGATTTCTGTCCGTCAAATTATGTTTTTATACAATACAATGGTTTTGCTATCTTACAGTATGAAATGTGCAAAGAACGGCTGCTGATATTAAAGATGAATGGTCAGTCACCCATTTTGTAGTATTATCAATGAACAAACTCAGCTCTTAAACATCATATGAACATTTCTTGAAACATATATTGAAAACCGCTACTAAACTGTACGTTAAAATTAGTATTATTTACATGACGTAAATACTACTTTTACCACTGCATGACTGCACGGGCAAATGAGGTAAATCTGAATTGCATAGATATTGCAATTTGTGAATTGTAAATATCCATTGTTGTGTATTGATTTCAATTTTAATATATAAACATAAACATGTTCAAGACACAAAACACGGCCGGAGAACTTTAAATGAAACAAGCTGTTATAGTCTTACATGTGTTAGCTACATTTGTCAAACGTTATGAAACTACGATTCGTAATTAAATTTATTCATTAATACGAATTTTTATTTTATTCAAGGAACCTTGTTCGAAAGGTTTGATTTTGCGGTGGCAATCTTGATTCAGTAAAGGTTTTGATTTCGATATAAATTTCTTGTTTTAATTATGTTGATTTAATGACCAGTCAGTTTTATTGTTTTAAAGTAATATGTCTTCTCCTTTTACACAGGTATAAGATCATGCCTTCACTGCTGCTTGGAGAGCCAGAAGATATGCAACCGGAGAGACAATAGAAAACAGATGCATGAACTCAAAACATAATCTGTCATTATTATCTTTATATATCTTTATATCTTTATTTACAGTCCAGTTTGCCAACCCTTTTATGTATGTGATTTCATATACCTTACCTTTTTATTTATCTTTGTAATTGTTTTGTTTCCATACATGTTTTTAGTTGACTGTGGTCCTTAAATGCTACATGTCCTGTTTGACTTTTATATCTACTTTTATTTTGTATGTATGTAAATGCAACTTATCACAACAGATCAAGATCAAAAAGTGCTTCTTTTATTTTCAGTTCTAAGTCAGAAAATAACAACTTCAATATCGCCAGTGGTTCCTATATTTTACCTTTCTAATACGTCGATTATTATGTTATATTGTTTCAATAAAGTAATCAAAACAAATCGTGAATATTCATTTGACATAATATGCCATGATGTCGTGAAGTATCAATAAATACTGAGAAGGGGAACACTTGGAAGCAACAAACACAAACAAGAGATACAAGCAGCAAGCTCGGTTTAATTGAATCTGTTTATGAGCGGTAATGTAGAGTGAAAAACCTCTCACGCCTCCCATCATGCGCTTAAGCGATGCTCTACTTTAAAAATAAGTATGAAAGTCGAACAGGAAATGCAGCTTTCACAGAACACAGTAAACCCAAAAACACGCAAAACGACAAAAATGAATGTTAATAAAGAATAAGGGCATAACAAAAAAAGGGTTGACAATAGGGCCTTGGAACGTTCAGTGGTTTAAACCAGGTTCTAGGGTGCACCAAACCTCACACTTACCCAACTGTCATCCCAATAAAATGTCATCCCAATAAAACAGGATAGTGTAAATAAAGAAATACCCGCCATGAACTATTGTCTAATCAACAAGGCAGCATTAATAGGCAATATAAAAAGATCGGACAGGGAAAGTAGCATTCAAGGAGGACAGTCAGCCACAAAATACAGAAACAAACACGCAAACAGACAAACAAGAAGGCAAAAGTAATGATAAATACAAACGACACCACAAACACAAAAGGGTTGACAATAGGGCTACCGCCTTGGAACGGTCAGTGGCAAAGTAGGCCACTGGGGGGTTTAAACCGGTTCTAGGGTGCACCGAACCTCACACTTACCATACTGTCATCCAATTAAAACAGGACAGTGTAAATAAAGAAATCCCTGCCATGATCTATTCTCTAACCAACAAGGCAGCATCAATAGGCAATATAAGTAAAACACAAATATGCTCGTGTAAATATAATATAAAAGAAAATAGCCTAGAAAGCCACAATGAAGGTACTCAATGACTTGGCAGAAGCCAGAGCAACAAGAGAATAAACCACTAAGGGCACGACAAGAAAGATCATAGACAAATATCAAACGCCACCGTCACAATGGACTTTAGGTGGGCGTCATCATAGGGTCCACAGCCAGTCCGGTCTTCGTACAATTAAAGAGGAAAGCATAGTGGCGAACTGTAAAAGGGTCCACCACCAAGCATGCAGTACGTTGCACAATGATAGGGTCATAACCTCTTTTGATAAACCTTTTAACAAGTTTAACAAAGACAGTATGAAAGTTATCATGACCAAGAATCTTACGAAGTTTATAAATCACATCACCATAGAAGTCAGGTTGTGATAGTCTTTGTCGCAGAAGAGTCCTTAAATTACTTCTATATTTGGAAAGAAGATCAGGGTTACGATAATAAAATTTCGCAAAGGGTTTACGAAGTTTATGGTAACGGTAAACCTGATTGAGTAGCTTTTTAGTTATACAAAGATTACGAATATTAAAGTCCTAAACTCGAGTACAAGCTCTTGAAAAATGAATAAGTTGAGATACATACACCTCATAAGAAGTTGCTCGGGGAACATCCCGATCCAAGTGGGGATAATTAACAATGTCAAAATTAAAATCATCTCTCTTGTCATAGATTTTGCTAATTATTTCACCATTTTCAGTCGAGAGATCTAAATCAGGAAAAGAAACGTTATTATCAGATATATTGGCTTTGTTAAGCTGAAGTTCTTTAGGATAAATATTAATAATCATAGTTGGAAAGAAAAAGGTTGTCAATGTTCAATATGTCATCCAGATACCCAGAGGTGTCATTAAAGGCTTCAATAACATCTGCCTGGGTATCTGGTGAAAGACTCAACATGAAAACAAATCTGCGACAAGTTGTGCACAGTTCGTATCCATAGGGATACCAACAATTTGTCTATAAACGGTGGTTCCATACCCGACTAAAATATTATCTAATAGGAAGATGAGTGCTTCACAAACTTCATGGCAAGTCCACATAGTATAATTGTCAGAACTGCCGTTAGTAAAAAACGCTTTAATATATTACATGCCAAAAATGTAGTATTTCCTCTAGCGAATGTTTTTTGAATAAGTGAATTTAGCTTGTCTTTAATAAGGTGATGTGGTAAGGTTGTATATACACTCAAGTGATATGAAAACGCAACACGGGAATTTCCGCTATATATTGTATATACTGCACACTTAATTGCACATAATATTCCAAAGAAATCCCAAGATGTTTTTTAAAAAGAAAGTTTCAGTTAACTAGAGAAAGGACATAACTGTGATGTTGTAGACGTTTTAATCACACTACACTTTGTAACAAGAACTTCATAAATGTTGAAGTAGCTCTTTGAAAAATTGAGCTAGTTCAGTACTGTATTTAACGTAAATAGTTTGCAAAATGTTGCATCCTAAGTTTGCTCACATGATTGAGCCAAACGCGTACTCTGTGAATAATGAAACATTGAAGGAATACTATTTGCTGTATTATTTGTTGTTTTAGTATTTTTCCAAAAGGAAAGGTCTTACGTAGCCATGTACCATTCGATTAAAAGCAGCATATTGTACATACAATATATAGCGGAAATTCCCGTGTTGCGTTTTCATATCACTTGAGTGTAGTGTGTCATAAGTGCTTATTGATGAAACTTTACCTTTATTGAAAATTTTACAAAAACGTCTCCTGAATTTTTTTATAGACCAAAATAAATTAATCCCAGAGTTTTCATAAGTTTTATCACAGTATAATTTAACGTGATCTTTAACGCCAGTAAGACAAGAAGTTAAAAGTTTGGAGATGTTTGTTGTGGTGCAGGCACTAGAATTCGAAATAAATCGAGCCTTATACGGATTTTTATGTAATTTAGGAATCCAGTACATGGTAGGCAGTTTATTTTGCTTATTGTTTAGACCAGCCTTGAAAGTAGTGCACCGAGTGATATGTGTGGAAACAACATCATCCTCAGTATAATTAACTGGAGTATACGAATTGGTGCTGCCGAGTTCCAGAGATAAAACAAGGACGTAATGTACATGATGTAGGCGTCAAACAATAATTACATTATTAGCTGCTTTATCTGCAGGAACTAAAACAAATTTATTATGAAATTCCTGAATTCCCGATTTTAAATTACGAAAGGAAAACCTAGGTCTCGGAGGAAGTAAAGAGGGGTTAGCATTATAAAAGTTAATACGTGTATCTATACTTTTAATTTTTTTATTTTTCCAAGTAGAAAACGAGTTTGGGTCCGCATCTTCTCTACGACACCATTTAATACTAAAATCTTCAATGGAGTGGGCGATCTGGGTACGACAGGCATTAAGATCAATAGTTGAAGGTAATCTATATTTAGGACCTTTCGTAAACAAATGCCGAATACGTTTATCAATAATATCAAAATTACCGGTGATGACATGACCTGCTGGAGCATAGCAAAATATTGATGTGTTGCATTCACGTTCCTTAGGAGTATTATGTACTATATCAAGGTCAGAAACTTTGTTGTAGCTGAAAATAATATTTCTAATAGGCTTTTTATACTTATAACAAATTAAGGACTTTCGGAATTTTTGAAATATTTTGGGATAGAATCAACTACATGAGTATCTGAAAAAATACTAGGCATGTCATGAACTCAATATCTTTATTAATATATAGTAGTTTTAGAAAATGCCTGATGTGATCAGACTCCTTGTCAATATAGGGTCGGAGAATATGTTGTGTGTAGCTTTGAACTACGGAAGCAGTGTTATACAAGGGATCTGTTTGACGTTTTGAAGGGAATAAATAAGATTTCTTTTATGAGGAAATGTATTTTAATTTTGTTTTATCTATTTGGAAGGAAATGAAATGGACTATATCGCATATGTTGTCTGTTTTTGAAATTTGGATACACCATCTATTATGCCAATTTTATACGTTTTGAAGGGAATGAATATGAGTTTTGTTAATTTGGACACACCACTAATCCTGTCAATGTTACACATTTTGAAGGGAATGTATACGATTTATATTTTAATTTGGACACACATCAATCACGTCAATGCTACAAGTTTTGAAGGTAATGAATAAGACTATTGTATGAGGAAATGTATATTATTTCTATCTATTTGGGAGGAAATGAGACAGAATATATTGCAAACTCACAATTCCATGCAAGCAGAAAATTAGAATGAGGAGATGTCAACATAAATCATGAATTTTCAACATAAAAATGTCTTGGCAGGTAATTTCCTAGACGCATTAACCTGCCACTTGTATTACTGTTAATCGTCTTGTATTCGTCTCCTCCAATTTCACTTAATTTAACCAGAACAGTCGATCGTTGTTGAACTTTATTTTTTAAAATATGTACGATGTTTTCAAAAACTGGTCAAATACGGCTTGGCAAAGGTTTAGATTTATATGACAATAAACCGGTATAGGAACATTTTTCTTTCACGAAAAAAATCATTTTGTGTTATACCAATGTTTGAATATCTTTATTCTTTGAAAAACAGGGAAAAATACTTGAGAAAAAAGGTGCAAACCGAGTTACTCAAACTGGGACACGGCCTGATAATTCACCGTAATTATATCAAATTTTGCCAGATTGCTGATATTGATGAAAGCTCGGTCGAGTTAGAAAACTATCCAGATTAGGATTGCATAATAGAAAAATGGCTTCTGGCAAAGAAATTCACTTAGAAGTGAGATATCTAAGACAAACTTAGTGTTTATGTAGTTTATATTTGAAGCAAATATTAAAATGAAACTTTTGCAACGTACTGCATGCTTGGTGGTGGACCCTTTTACAGTTCGCCACTATGCTTTCCTCTTTAATTGTACAATGACCGGGCAGGCTGTGTACCCTATGATGACGCCTACCTAAAGCCCATTGGGACGGTGGCGTTTGATGTTTGTCTGTGATCTTTCTTGTCGTGCCCTTAATGGTTTATTCTCTTGTTGCTCTGGCTTCTGCCAAGTCATTGAGTACCTTCACTGTGGCTTTCTAGGCTATTTTTTTTTTTGGTATTATATTTACACGAGCATATTTGTGTTTTACTTATGTTGCCTATTGATGCTGCCTTGTTGGAGCACCCTAGAACAGGTTTAAACCCCCAGTAACCTACTTTGCCACTGACAGTTCCAAGGCGGTAGCCCTATTTTCCCCCCTTTTGTGTTTGTGATGTCATTTGTATTTAATATTAAGTGTGCCTTCTTGTTTGTCTGTTTGCGTGTTTGTTTCTGTGTATTGTGGTTGACTGTCCTCCTTGAATGCTACTTTCCCTGTCCGATCTTTTAATATTTCTTTAGAGATTTAGACACATCCAGCCAGTAGAGCGATACAGGCCCTCCTCCCTCACCCCTCAACCATGGACACTATCCAGCCAGTAGAGCGATACAGACCCTCCTCCCTCCTCCCTCAGCCATGGACACCATACAGCCAGTAAAGCGATACAGGGCCAGTAGAGCGATACAGGTCCAGTAGAGCGATAGATCGATACGGGGCCAGTAGAGCGATACATGGTCAGTAGAGCGATACAGGGACAGTAAAGCGATACAGCAATACATGGCCAGTAGAGCGATACAGGGCCAATCGAGCGAATCTAATAACCTATAAATAAGAATATAAAATAACAGAAGCAGTAAGTTCTCAATGACTTGGCTGTACCTTTTATGTTGGGATGATAACGAGGCGTGAACAGGCGTTAACTGTTTAAACATGACACATGCACCACAAATAAAAACAAACAAACACGTCTTCTTCTTGAGAAAAGAATGAACAGTTTAGACTATTGGAACCATTAATCAAATGCAAATATTTTCTTATTGGTCAATTATATAATGACTAACTACTTGAAACCACTGAAGTGCTGTGCTTAAAGGATATTTAAAAAAGGCTGTGTACATTTCCTTCTATTTGTCATCTTCAATATGATAATATCTTCCCTAGTGTTTATTAATGCTTGTTATTCCGAGTTGTCATTTGATACCGTGGCAGTATTAATAGTTTGACCTTTTCTTACTTTTTAACAATGGCGAGTTGATTGTTTTAGTAGGGCATGGTTAGTCATTGTGGTTAACGAAGTTTTCTTTGAATTAAACTTCATTGCATTAATCGTACCATGGACTTCACTTTTTATATTTTATGTTCTAAAAACCTCGGCAATTCTACATAATGTACCATTCTCATTTATCGTATCATATTTTTATTCTGAATACCTTTGCCATACAAATATTGTAAACTACCGCTCTACATCCAATTAAGACTTAAGGTTATATGAGGTCATAGAACAATGGATTTGCGCATCTGCATCTCTCTTAAACGTTCTAAAACAACGATATAAACTTTGAACACCCAGTTACAGTAATGATGGTTTTACTTCAGCTATTATATGGTATGTATATATTAGTGTAGAGTTGTCCAACATCAACAATATGGAACTAAATGTTAGCCTCACACATAAGAAGATCATACTTATTAAGGAATTATAGCATTCCATTATTATAGCATTCCATTATATTATCGAAAAATGATGGGAAATAACTATGTAGCCCATAGAGAGAGAGAATTTCTATATGTAACTGTAAATCGCTGTTAGAAATACATTTGCACAAGGAAATTGAGATTATTAGTTTTTTGTCAAAGGATGAGGCCCGTCCCATAAAGAGTGTATAATAATTTAGTAAAAATTATAACCGTTTTTCATTTTATGTGCACTTGTCTACATGTTAAAACAACTATGAATAGATGGATTTTCTTAAAAGACCCGTGTTAACAATTAATAGTTTTTGTATTTTTAGCACAATATACTCTATTATCAGTTACTTTTAGTAAATCTCAAATGCAAGAAACTAATCGGAAATTCAAAATTCAAAAATCGTTGTCATCTGTCAGTGTTTTTGATCACCTGAGCCTAAGGCTCAATGTGATGTTTTGGAATCACTCTTCGTCTGTCGTCCGTCCGTTGTCTGTCCGTCGCCCGTCGTCGTCGTTATCTTTTGCTTCTGACGACTTTTTCTCAGAAACCGCTTGTCGGAATTCAACCAAATCTTATACAGTCCTGGCCCCAATCGAACCCACAGCGGTGAGGGACATGTGATTTCAAGCTGAGACCACTCGACCACGTACGACCCCAAGTTTATGTGAAGCATCATTATATGTTTGTTCGAATGCCCCCGCAAAATGAATCCGTACGGAACTCTATTATACTCCGGATAAGATTTTTCAAAAAAGGGAGATAATTAAAAAAGTAGTGAAGGTAGAGTTATGGTTCCTATGAACTGCACTCCGACTCATTGACCTAATCATTCACACAAACTTTAATCAAGCATACTATTTGAGTTATGCTCCGGACAAAATGTGTGACGCACGCACGCACACACGGACGGACGGACGGAAAAAACGGCGACTATATGCTCCCCCATAATAAACAATCTAGTGTTTTTAGTTACAATATATTTTATATCAAAAACTAAGGTAATAGTAAATGAAAAGAAAAAAAACTGTGATGGGGCCTCAATATAATGTCTCTGTGATAATTAGTCAGCGAGAAGTAAGCAGTTAAAAAGCAGGCTATCCATGATTTTTCAACGACTACATTCAGTTGGAAAATGTGTCTTTAAAAGCTAACTCTTTGCTATGCCTCGGGAATTAGATGTCTGACAGGAAGCTTCATTCTTAATCTATGGGCTGGCGTGGCGCAGTCGGTAGCGCGGCGGATTTGTAACCGGAGGCCCCGGGTTCAATCCTCCGTGGTGCCACTGAGTTCCGTCGGTGTGTTCTTGGGCAAGACACTTTTCCTTAGCCTCGTCCGTCGGATGGGGACGTAAACCGAGCGGTCCCGTGTATCGGTCTATCCTCCGAGCACGTTAAAGAACCATAGGAATCTATTCGATAATAAGAGTAGGGCAGGTTCCCGGATTCCGCTGTATCCTTCCCCTCTCTCTGGGGCGGCTCTAAATAACCTGTATTGTGTTGATGAGCCGTTAAACAACATTCAATTCAATTCAATTCATTCTTAATCTATAATAATAATAATAATAATAATAATAAAAAACAAACAAGAAATAAATAAAAACTTTATTTCGAGAAGGTAACATATTAAGACATAGCATTTACAAAATACATGTCTTGTTTACAATATGGCCATACATAAATCAACACAATGAAATAAATATAGTGAAAGATAAACAAAACATGCATCATTATATTAATTCAACCGGACAAACATACTTTTATACTTGTAAAATAACGTAAAAAAAAATACAACGGAGTTTCAGTCTTTTATTAAAAGAAAGAATTTGTATTTAATCTTAAATTTAATCTTAAATGTAATGAAAGAATACGTAGCTCGTATGTCAACGGGAATCATGGTCCAAACTTCCCTTCCTGAATATCCAGTACATTTAAGAATGTTTGTTCTAGGTTTTTAATGAGCGACATCCTGCCTAGCAGCAGATCTTACGTTATAATTTGATCTGCGGAGAACCCTATTAAATTGGTTATGTCATTCAGCGAAATATTGTTAAGTAAGTTATAAATTATAACTCCTGTGTGATATTCAAATCTGCGTTGAAAGGTAAGCCACTGGAGTTCCCTAAGCATTATTTTAGACTGTGTTTGAATAGGTTTCATGATAATGATTCTTTTGAAATTTAAGTATTTTATTAAGAGAGAATTTATTTGTTTGGCTCCATGTAATACAACCATAATCAAAAGCAGGCACAGTATACGAGCTGCAGAACAGTTGCTTCATACCATAGGTTAGGTAGCAAGAATTCCTTTTCAACATATTACCTTTTGACACAAGTTTAGTGCATGTTTTAGATGTTTTAGATATATGAATTTTCCACGATAATGATTCATCAATGAAGATGCTTCTAAATAAGTGAACTTTTACAACTTGTTTGCAGTTTAGTTTGAATACACTCTACTGTTTTCCCAAATGCATAAAGTGTTGTATCAACTGCATTCATATCTCGTGAGTTCAGTATACAAGGGAATTTCATTAACATATAACAAAAAACAAATAGCGGACCTAAGATCAAACACTAAGGTACCCCATATATACAATTGTTTTTTTGTTTGTATGTATGTTGTTTTACATCATTTTCAACACATATATGACGGTCGATTCTTTTTGTGGTGGAGGCAGACCACTCACTTTTCCTCGGTGAAACCAGTACTGGATATCTCCCACCATCCGTAAGAATAGACACTTACTCACTTACAAGTCGACCTCCCAGTGGGATTCGAACCCGCAGCGGCGAGAAGCGAGAAGGTTTACAGCGCAACGTCGTTAACCCATCGGCCACGGAGACGCTGTTCCATATACATAAGTTGTTTGTGTTGTTCAATAATATTTTAAAAACCAAGCAATGAGCTTCCTCGTGAAATGAAATATTTAAAACCCGGTTGTTCAGATTGTTGAGGCATACTTTCAATTCAATCAAATTTTACTCGTACTTTGCCAAATATGCTTAATTAATAATACATTAACTGTTTTTATTCAAAGAATATGAAGGCAGTATTTAAAGTATCTTTGTAATTGTGTTGACAACAATCTCAAGCAAGTTAAATGAAACTATGGACATATAGGTTACTTATATTCAATGTCTTGTATTAAATACATTTTTCTTTACCAAAAAACAACAATCCATTGCGTTATCCGTAACCGTAAACTTAAATACACATACATATTTATTGTTTCATTTACTCTACAAGTTCTAGCATGCATACAAATGAAAGTTATACCACCTACAATATAGAACGCAAAATCTCATTTATTATGGGAAAACACATTACAATGGACAATTACATTATCACAAATAAAAATCAATGATACAATCTGGCACATTTATTCAGCTGTTACTGTATAATGACTGAAAGTAACACCCCGTATGAACTAGGTCAATACGTAAAACGCGTCTCCGCGAAAACCGCCTATATAACGCTATAGCATCGTTGAGACACCGTGCCAGATTATCACTGTCACAGTGTCTCAACGATGCTATATAGTTATATAGTCTGTTTTCGAGGAGACGCATTTTACGTACTGACCGTGTTCATACGGGGTGAGTAAATTATTAACACTCTTCAATATGGTATGTGAGTTCTATTCTGCTAACGAGTTGCTTTACAGGCTGATGTCGTCGAACATAAAAGATAAATGGCGGTTGCATCGCACGTCTTGCCATTGACAAAACAAACCGCATTGCAGTTCCAAGCCTGTGTGACATCCTTGGCAAAGAGTGGGTAAGGGGCTGGAGAGGACGCATGGACAGAACGGTGGACTTAAAATCCAGAGGACCCGGGTCCAAGCCTAACTGAGGTTCATCGGTGTGATTCTGGGCGAGACACTTTCCCTTAGCATCGTCCTTGGATGGGGACGTAAAACAGGCTGGCCCGTGCATTTGAAGCGATCACTCAAGCTCGTTAAATAACCATAAAAAGTCAATTCTTTAAGAGTAGAGCAATTTCCAAGAGGCCTATCTATGTATCTTTACCCTCTCTCTCTGGGACGGTTCTTAATAAACAATAACAACTTTCTGTTAGACGTCTGAGAAGCTCAGTATGGAGATTGATTACGCCGGCAACTAGTCGATACCCGTTGTTTGATGCTTCAAGATTGTGTTTTCCGTTGATGTTGCTTATATTTACCAAAACGTGTTTGGGATGACCAGTCTTTCAGCGTATTCCATGAAAAGGTGTTTGAGAGGAATACTGACTTTGTGGCGGAGCTCACACATATTATCACTGTCTCACATTCCGTTGCTATGATGTACATATTGTTTTGGAGAATATTGCCCTAGTTCATTTGGTTTGGTACGGAAACGCTGACCCACAAATTGGCGTTTTCTACGTCTCGCCAAATTAACTTGTTATGCAAATCAAAAAAGTTATATATATATATATATATATATTGAACTTTTTTGATTTGCATAACATAACGTAATATATATATATTGTACTCAACTTTTATAATCGGTCACTCTTCAAAGAATTATATATTTTTTAATAATTCAAATTTTCATTTGAAATTTTAACTGGCGTCGTTTAACAAATATCGCTAGCGATTTATAAAACTTAATCTGCCTTGATTGGACTAAAACCTTATTGATAAACTTAATAAAATATTGGTATATGTTTCGGTGATTTCCAGTTTTTAGTATTCGTGTGATTTTCATAAAAACTGGGTGACCGATTATAAAAGTTATTCTGTAACCGAAAGTGGTCAGCATAACAATGTGCTAACAACATAATTTGCAAGAACATGCTGACGATTTACATGTTAAAACTTTGAGCACGTACATTCTATAACGTGGGTTAAATACACAAAACAGTATCGGATTGATAACGCTGTTCCAAAATGGCGACCTGATCGCAAATTGTGATACAGCCTTTAGTTCAATTTCTCTAGATTCGGCCGCTCGTATTCCAACACTAACTGCCATGTAAGGTGCGAAACAAATAATAAATCCAACCGTAACAGCCATCATCATAATCGTTATGCTTCTTTCAGATGAGTTAATTCTGCCCGAACGTGACTTTTTACGTACACGTGAACTTTTGCAAATTTCAGGACGCGTGTCTTTGATATCAGTTGAAATAACAGAGAGCTCAATTTCTGAATCTGATACCACGTTTAGAGCTGGAACTGTTAGAAAGTTCACATGTTTAGTATTTGGCATAATACTGGTATCTGCGTATGGCGTGACACCAGTATATGTGTGACTAATGTCACTTGGAGATACACCATGTGCCTTTAATGTCTTGTTATGTTTCATTAATACCCTACCAATGTTTGCGTATGTAAACACAAATGTTACCACAACAAGAGTGATGACAGAACCATCGAGCACATGGAACCCGAAGACAATTGGTTTCAGCTTCACGTCATCGGTATTCGTACACAAGTGACCTTCGACGGTCACATTCCAGTATGTATCAGTGAAATTGACAGTAACAACGCTGTAAGTATAAAAGTTTCGAACGGAGCATATCACGGCTGTGACAAGGAGCATCCAAATTATGATCGAAGCAACTCTTGCTGAAATTTGTTTCCCGGAACGCCTGCAGATTTTCATGTATCTGTCTATTGAAATAGCCCACAGAATTAAAACGGACGCTACTATAAAGCATTCGTCAATGAAATACATGACTTTGCAAAGAATGTTATAGTTAAATAAAATGTTGACACACATGCTTGCCACGGCGGTGAACGACAGAACGCATACAGTTAAATCGACACATGCCAGTCCAATGATAAATGTTGTTGTTGATGATTTTGCTAATTGCCGTTTGTAGAAAACTATGGTGAATATGTTCCCAATAATTCCAACAATTCCAGCTAATGTCATGTATACACTTATTGGTAAATATTTAATAAGCATCTGATTGTGGAATTTCATAAGAATATCTTCCATGTCGCTGGTTTGAGTTTCATTCGCCATTTTGAAAATAGTTAACAAGCAGCTTCACCGTAGATTGTAATAAAATTAAATCAATATGACTTTAATTAAGTCCCGCTTGTTAAGATATATTTAACATATACATTATGTAGATAAACGCCGTATAACAATGAATGTTCACGTTGCACTGCTCTGTTCGATAGACTTATATTAAGTAACTTAATTAGATATTTATTCGCATTATAACTATCATTTGCAAGTTCATTTAACTTAATGGTGTTCACAATAGATGTTAACTTGATAACGGCAGACTAAAACTGTTTAAGTTTCCTCATTTATACAATACATGAATACATTTATAACAGGATAATTGTTTTGATTCATAAAAAGTCCATATTAACTTCCTTATAGAGAGAAAGTAGGTTTTATACACGTAGGTCTTTCGATTGTCTTGATAAATTCAAACATACGTTATAAACTATATCGTGCCTACTGCTCCTATAAAAGTGAATGGCGTGGGAAAGGCCAAAAAACAAGGCTGCCGATTGTTATTACAGTTAAAGGTCAAGTGTATAGTAGATAGTATATACAAGTGCAATAAACGCCGCTGATGAAGAGGTCGAACATGATACAGTAAATTGCCATAGTTTGTATGACCAAACACCGAAAGGTGAGGGGGCATACAGCGTTAGTCATGTCCGTTTGTCTTTCCGTCCGCTTGCCCGTCTGTCCCAAAAGGTTTGCATGTCAATCTCAACCCACAGTTTTCAACCGATTCTTTCAAAACTGTACAGGATGCTTATATATGGTGCCAAGATGTGCATATCGATTTTGCGTCAAAAATGAAATTATATTACTTGAGTTACATCCCTTTATTATATTTTATATCACTTCATTGAACAATTTTCCACGGATTGTTTTCAGTGGGGTCATTGTTGTACCATGGATACATTTCCATTTTTTTGTTATATATATACATAGTAATAATGTATGTTAAATGCGATGAGTAATGGTAAGCATCTCATAAAACCCTTTATGAAACGCTGGAACACTCAGGATGCTTGACCGATAAGTACTTTTAAAAATAAATATGAGAAAATTATCCTCCAAAGTGCTATTACATTTTCCCAGCGTTTTTATGTCGGCTCGTACTATCACCATATGCATATTCTTTAATATAAATACACACTTTTAAACCCATATTCACCTGCGCATTGTGCCTAAAACATATCGAGATACAGCATCTAACCCACTGATCCCTAATATGTTAATATGAAGAAAAAAATGCCGTACTCGATTTGGCCTCTGGAACAACACAGGGTTGTGCAAAGGGGTGTACATTCCTGAGTCTGTATAGGCCAACAAGCTTGCCCCCATACATAGTATGCTTACTTCTGTCACTGAAAAACTGTCTACAAATAAAACAAGGAATCAATAAAACATTTATCTATTTTTTTCTTCAATAATTGTTTGAGTGAATTTATTGTAACGGTAACCCTGGTGGAGTATCGTTTTATTTATACAACGCTTACGAAAATACAAAGGTTCAACTCGACTCCAAGCTCTAGAATAAGTCATCGAATACCCTGGGAAACATATACACCATACTATGTTGCACGGAGAACATACTCGTCTTATTGGGGATAATTAAAGATGTTAAAATCCTATCTCTTGTCATATATCTTGCTGCTTATTTCTTCGTATGCGATCGAGATCCGAAGCGACAGTATCAGAAATATTTGTTTGTTTATTTGAAGTTCTTTAGGATAGATATTATTTATAATCGTAGCAAAAGGGTTGTCAATGTTCAATGAGATACCTAGAGGTATATCTCGACGCATACAAGGAATACAAGAAAGTGAAAGCGAGGACACTGCAAGGGAAAGTGAAAGTTACAACTTTGGAGAGAATGAAACTGCAATCGCGGGAGTAACACATTACTACACACGACATTGGCAGTTTTATAACTAATGAACACAGACATTACAATACAAAATTAACAACTGAAGGCAGGCCTACCAAATCTCCGGATAAAATCCGGATCCTCCGGATGTTCAGTCGCTCTCCGGATCTCCGGATTTAAATGTACAATCTCCGGATTTTGCATCAAAACAAAATGTTCATGATTAAACTGCTATATTTTCACAGTTTATCCGCTATTTTACCGAATTTGTCCTTTTACGCTTGTTGGTCAGAGTATTTATAAGTGTCGAATCAATGGGGGCCATCCATAATACACTTACTGAATTTACTATGCTAATTTATTATTTCCTATAACTATAAAACAATGCATCAACTTGTATTAATTGCATACATAATTTAAATGTGCGATTTAAAATAAATAATTGCGAAAATGAAATCGCGCGCTCCAAATTTCCATTTTTTTTTTTTTAAAAATCTCAAGATTTCGTGTTGACAAGTTTTGGCAGGCCTGTGAAGGTAATCTTACTTCGGACCTATGCCGAATACGTTTATATATAACATCAAAGTTATCAGTGATAACATGACCAGCCGGAGCATAGCAAAACTGGGTCTTAGCTGTAGGAGTGTTAATAAGTTTTCATCAACTATATCATGGACCTGATATCTTTACTCTTGGTCATATACCAGTTGAATTGAGTTATTACGAGAAACTGTTTTTTGTTTTGTTTTTGTTTTTAATTGATTCTGTTCTTCTACGTTTCCTGTTCGACATTGACACCTACTTACACAATTTGAAAATCTTGTCTACAGCATGTCAGCCAATGGATCTTAGAAATAAATAACAGATTAATTAACAGCCAATCTGTCGAAGGTATTGGTAGCGATATAAAGCAGACCAAAATATCTTAATCTATTATACATACTATTAATGTAATACTACGAACGCATCATAAAACATTCATTGTTCGGTTGTATTAACACTTTACGCTGGAAATGCGGTTAAGTGCTCCTTCACGCCACATTGCAATGGGGATCAAATAGTTAATGTAGTTTTAATGCTATTTGAAAGTGCTACTAATTTGTTGTCTGTTTGTGGTACAGTGCAGGTTTCAGCGTTAACTTTTTAAATATATGAGCTGTAAGATACTGAGAGTCGTTTATCTAGGTTTCAGCGTTAACTTATTCAATATATCAGCTGTAAGATACCGAGTGTCGTTTAGCGAAAAAGTCTTTGATTAATTGTTTATTTTTTACTTGCGATTAATAGATATTTTTCATATTTAAAACGATTAGTTCTGAAAAGAGACTGTTTAACTGTAAGAACCTCTTTCAAAAAAGTATTTTTTTTATATTTAAAAAAGGAAGATTTTAATCATTTAAATTAAAATCATAATGACTGTGATAAAAAGTTATTGTCACATGATGCTGATCTAATCACACAATGATCACATGTATGATTCTGATCTAATCACACAATGATCACATGTATGATGCTGATCTAATCACACAATGATCACATATATGATGCTGATCTAATCACACAAAGATCACATGTATGATGTTGATCTAATCACACATTGATCACATGTATGATGCTGATCTAATCACACAATGATCACAAGTATGATGCTGATCTAATCACTCAATGATCACAAGTATGATGCTGATCTAATCACTCAATGATCACAAGTATGATGCTGATCTAATCACAAAATGATCACATGTATGATGCTTATCTAATCACTCAATGATCTGATGCTGATCTAATCACACAATGATCACATGTATGATGCTTATCTAATCACTCAATGATCACAAGTATGACGCTGATCTAATCACTCAATGATCACATGTATGATGCTGAACTAATCACACAATGATCACATGTATGATGCTTATCTAATCATACAATGATCACATGTATGATGCTTATCTAATCACTCAAAGATCTGATGCTGATCTAATCACACAATGATTACATGTATGATGCTGATCTAATCACACAATGATCACATGTATGACGCTGATCTAATCACACAAAGATCACATGTATGATGCTGATCTAATCACACAATGATCACATGTATGATGCTGATCTAATCACACAATGATCACAAGTTTGATGCTGATCTAATCACTCAATGATCACAAGTATGATGCTGATCTAATCACTCAATGATCAGAAGTATGATGCTGATCTAATCACACAATGATCACATGTATGATGCTTATCTAATCACTCAATGATCTGATGCTAATCTAATCACACAATGATCACATGTATAATGCTGATCTAATCACACAATGATCACATGTATGACGCTGATCTAATCACACAAAGATCACATGTATGAGGCTGATATAATCACACAATGATCACATGTATGATGCTGATCTAATCACACATTGATCACATTTATGATGCTGATCTAATCACACATTGATCACATGTATGATGCTGATCTAATCACACAATGATCACAAGTATGATGCTGATCTAATCACTCAATGATCACAAGTATGATGCTGATCTAATCACTCAATGATCACAAGTATGATGCTGATCTAATCACTCAATGATCTGATGCTGATCTAATCACACAATGATCACATGTATGATGCTGATCTAATCACTCAATGATCACATGTATGAAGCTGATCTTATCACTCAATGATCTGCTGCTGATCTAATCACACAATGATCACATATATGATGCTGATCTAATCACTCAATGATCACAAGTATGATGCTGATCTAATCACTCAATGATCACAAGTATGATGCTGATCTAATCACTCAATGATCACAAGTATGATGCTGATCTAATCACTCAATGATCTGATGCTGATTTAATCACACAATGATCACATGTATGATGCTGATCTAATCACACAATGATCTGATGCTGATCTAATCACACAATGATCACATGTATGATGCTGATCTAATCACTCAATGATCACAAGTATGATGCTGATCTAATCACTCAATGATCTGATGTTGATATAATCACACAATGATCACATGTATGATGCTGATCTAATTACTCAATGATCACATGTATGAAGCTGATCTAATCACTCAATGATCTGATGCTGATCTAATCACACAATGATCACATGTATGATGCTGATCTAATCACTCAATGATCACAAGTATGATGCTGATCTAATCACTCAATGATCTAATGCTGATCTAATCACTCAATGATCACATGTAGGATGCTGATATAATCACTCAATGATCACAAGTATGATGCTGATCTAATCACTCAATGATCTGATGCTGATCTAATTACACAATGATCACATGATGATGCTGATATAATCACTCAATGATCACAAGTATGATGCTGATCTAATCACTCAATGATCACAAGTATGATGCTGATCTAATCAGACAATGATCACATGTATGATGCTGATCTAATCACTCAATGATCACATGTATGATGCTGATCTAATCACACAATGATCACATGTATGATGCTGATCTAATCACTCAATGATCACAAGTATGATGCTGATCTAATCACTCAATGATATGATGCTGATCTAATCACACAATGATCACATGTATGATGCTGATCTAATCACTCAATGATCACAAGTATGATGCTGATCTAATCACTCAATGAGCACAAGTATGATGCTGATCTAATCACACAATGATCACAAGTATGATGCTGATCTAATCACTCAATGATCTGATGCTGATCTAATCACACAATGATCACATGTATGATGCTGATCTAATCACTCAATGATCACAAGTATGATGCTGATCTAATCACTCAATGATCACAAGTATGATGCTGATCTAATCACTTAATGATCACAAGTATGATGCTGATCTAATCACACAATGATCACATGTATGATGCTGATCTAATAACACAATGATCACATGTATGATGCTGATCTAATCACTCAATGATCACAAGTATGATGCTGATCTAATCACTCAATGATCTGATGCTGATCTAATCACACAATGATCACATGTATGATGCTGATCTAATCACACAATGATCACATGTATGATGCTGATCTAATCACTCAATGATCACAAGTATGATGCTGATCTAATCACTCAATGATCACAAGTATGATGCTGATCTAATCACACAATGATCACATGTATGATGCTGATCTAATCACTCAATGATCACAAGTATGACGCTGATCTAATCACTCAATGATCACAAGTATGATGCTGATCTAATCACTCAATGATCACATGTATGACGCTGATCTAATCACTCAATGATCACATGTATGACGCTGATCTAATCACACAATGATCACAAGTATGACGCTGATCTAATCACTCAATGATCACATGTATGATGCTGATCTAATCACTCAATGATCACAAGTATGATGCTGATCTAATCACTCAATGATCACATGTATGATGCTGATCTAATCACTCAATGATCACAAGTATGATGCTGATCTAATCACTCAATGATCACCAGTATGATGCTGATCTAATCACACAATGAACACATGTATGATGCTGATCTAATCACACAATGATCACGTGTATGATGCTGATCTAATCACACAATCATCACCTGTATGATGCTGATCTAATCACACAATGATCACAAGTATGATGCTGATCTAATCACACAATGATCACATGTATGATGCTGATCTAATCACACAATCATCACATGTATGATGCTGATCTAATCACTCAATGATCACAAGTATGATGCTGATCTAATCACACAATGATCACATGTATGATGCTGATCTAATCACAGAGTGATCACATGTATGATGCTGATCTAATCACACAATGTTCTGATGCTGATCTAATCACTCAATGATCACATGTATGATGCTGATCTAATCACTCAATGATCACAAGTATGATGCTGATCTAATCACACAATGATCACATGTATGACGCTGATCTAATCACGCAATGATCACATGTATGATGCTGATCTAATCACTCAATGATCACAAGTATGATGCTGATCTAATCACTCAATGATCACCAGTATGATGCTGATCTAATCACACAATGAACACATGTATGATGCTGATCTAATCACACAATGATCACGTGTATGATGCTGATCTAATCACACAATCATCACCTGTATGATGCTGATCTAATCACACAATGATCACAAGTATGATGCTGATCTAATCACACAATGATCACATGTATGATGCTGATCTAATCACACAATCATCACATGTATGATGCTGATCTAATCACTCAATGATCACAAGTATGATGCTGATCTAATCACACAATGATCACATGTATGATGCTGATCTAATCACACAGTGATCACATGTATGATGCTGATCTAATCACACAATGTTCTGATGCTGATCTAATCACTCAATGATCACATGTATGATGCTGATCTAATCACTCAATGATCACAAGTATGATGCTGATCTAATCACACAATGATCACATGTATGACGCTGATCTAATCACGCAATGATCACATGTATGATGCTGATCTAATCACTCAATGATCACATGTATGATGCTGATCTAATCACTCAATGATCACAAGTATGATGCTGATCTAATCACTCAATGATCACAAGTATGATGCTGATCTAATCACACAATGATCACATGTATGATGCTGATCTAATCACACAATCATCACATGTATGATGCTGATCTAATCACACAATGATCACAAGTATGATGCTGATCTAATCACACAATGATCACATGTATGATGCTGATCAAATCACACAATCATCACATGTATGATGCTGATCTAATCACACAATGATCACAAGTATGATGCTGATCTAATCACACAATGATCACATGTATGATGCTGATCTAATCACACAATCATCACATGTATGATGCTGATCTAATCACTCAATGATCACAAGTATGATGCTGATCTAATCACACAATGATCACATGTATGATGCTGATCTAATCAAACAATGATCACATGTATGACGCTGATCTAATCACTCAATGATCACATGTATGATGCTGATCTAATCACTCAATGATCACATGTATGATGCTGATCTAATCACACAATGATCACATGTATGATGCTGATCTAATCACACAATGATCACATGTATGATGCTGATCTAATCACTCAATGATCACATTTATGATGCTGATCTAATCACACAATGTTCTGATGCTGATCTAATCACACAATGATCACATGTATGATGCTTATCTAATCACTCAATGATCACATGTATGATGCTCATCTAATCACTCAATGTTCTGATGCTGATCTAATCACACAATGATCACATGTATGATGCTGATCTAATCACACAATGATCACATGTATGATGCTTATCTAATCACTCAATGATCACATGTATGATGCTGATCTAATCACACAATGATCACATGTATGATGCTGATCTAATCACACAATGATCACATGTATGATGCTGATCTAATTACTCAATGATCACATGTATGATGCTGATCTAATCACTCAATGATCACAAGTATGATGCTGATCTAATCACACAATGATCTGATGCTGACCTAATCACACAATGATCACATGTATGATGCTGATCTAATCACACAATGATCTGATGCTGACCTAATCACACAATGATCACATGTATGATGCTGATCTAATCACACAATGATCACATGTATGATGCTGATCTAATCACACAATGATCACAAGTATGATGCTGATCTAATCAGTCAATGATCTGATGCTGATCTAATCACACAATGATCACATGTATGATGCTGATCTAATCACACAATGACCACATGTATGATGCTGATGCTGTATGAGCAACTTCTCTATACTAGTAGATCAACAGATGCTGCACTTTTGAAATATTTTGATACCAGATATAATCTACCAAGAATGTTTGCGTGTGGACATTCTCGTAGTAATTTATGTATTTCTTTGTATTTCTTTTTATCTGTTTAATCTGTTAAAAATTTTCATTTTTTTGCAATTCTGAAAAAAATGTTGCTTAAATATCTTTGCTAATTATTCGTTTAGTTGATCAATGAATTACTAAATAACATGTGTTTTTATCCAAAAGCACATGCGATGAAAATAAAAATATCAGTACTCTGGGTCATGCCCACCTAGCTGATTTTTTTTAAAATTGCGGCGGCATCCGTTGCTTGTAAACAATTGTATATTGTTGGATGCTATGGCGAAGGTTGTTTTTAAAATTAATTAGACTTTGCTACCGTACTTGACTGTACAATTGTTTATATACAGAAAACTATCCCATGATGATGATGATTTCTAAGGTTTAAAGTCCCTCTACCATATGAGCCCCCGGGAAGAATCCCCCGTTGGCTCGGCATTATGTCTGGACTATCCCATCATCTAATTAAGGGTAATTAATTCTGTTGATATTATCTCGTTCCTGCTACAGTGTATCTGCATAATCTTTGTCTAAATTTGGCGAACATGTGATGTCTGGCGGATATATCTCTCTGCCGTGTAATTATACAAGGGATGTGTATTGTTACTGATGGAGCAGTACTAATGAATAAAATGTATCTCGCTGCCGTGTATTATACAATGGATGTGTATTGCTACTGATGGAGAAATACTAATGAATAACATGTATCTCGCTGCCGTGTAATTATACAATGGATGTGTATCGCTACGGATGGAGAAATACTAATGAATAACATGTATCTCGCTGCCGTGTAATTATACAAGGATGTATATTGCTACCGATAGATAAATACTAATGAATAACATGTATCTCGCTTTTTACGTATATGTATTGAGTACAGTACTATTCCGCTACAATCTTACAGCTACCGCATTAATAAACGTTCTAATACATTCATACACAATTATAGCAATCAGTTTTATAAACTAAATCAAATGCTTTGTATCATTTTACTGTTATACATGTTAAAGGGAACGTAACAATTCTTATTATTGGGAGATTTTCTTAGCTTTATATGATATGTATCAATATTCCATATATGGTAATTTAGAACTATGAAGTCATTCAAAACGGCGGCTCCCATATCAGTTTTAGATTAAGATTCAAACGGTCATATAATTTTGTTCATCATCCGATTTTGATAATTCGTTCACCCTTTTCTTTTTCAGAAGTCTCAATAACAGAGCTTGTTTGATCGTATGACTACACTCCCTTTAATAAAAACATGACAAATAGCAATAACTGGTATTTAAAGCTTATCATCAAAATCGTCAATCATACATGTACACACATGCTTACTTACAGAAGATATGTAATTTGTTTCTAAAAGCCAAAACCTAGTTGTTTTAAGTTGAGTCATGCTGCAAAAATAACAAAATCTTTCGTCTATCACAATCAGCAACTTACACGTTAACAAATTAACACGTTGCTGTTTATTTCCACCGTGTGTCTACTATTAAAAGAATTTCAGTATTTTATGTCGGCATTACTTATGAATTGGTATCAGTTGATTGCCAAACATGTGAAAGGCATGACTTCCAAAGATGCATGCAGTCTGTTTTCATATAAGTTGTATTAAATGGTTCTTAAAGTAATGATAACAAGGATTGAATCTAACCCTGCATATTAACGAAAGGCAATAACTAGGCATATCACAACCCTCATTTTATGGAGATGTGGTCTATACACTTCGAACGTTAAAGGGGTCTGACGGGTTTCCTGACCGCTTTACAAATTTAATCAGGAAGTTTGTCAGAAAAGGATATAACCCTTTGGTTTTACAGCGCACTGCATTTTTAGTGTTTAACCCCTCTACAGTCAGTCATTACGCTTCACTTTTCACTTGTGCGATGACTGGACTACCTCTTTGGACTCTATGATTGTACCTACTGAAACCCCAACTAAGGGAGGTGGGTGCATGGGCTTTCGTCCCTCGGGTTTTCTGGTCGTACCCTAGATTGGTTGTCTCTGTAGTTGCAACTACTATGGTTGTTCAGTATGGTTGTTCAGTACGATTCTGGATAGTTCCTGAGATGTTTATTATTTTGTATGTGTTTCTTTAGTTAGTTTCTCTGGATGTGTACTTTATTGTTTGAGAATTCCTTTTGATGGGATGTAGTTCTGTTTACACTGTCTTGTCTATTTGGGCGCTGAAGACAGCATAACAGCGAGGATTGTGGGCATATACATTCGATTCAAGCTAACCAGTAGGCCTTATTGCCTACTGACCGTTCCAAGTCGGTAACCCTGTCTTCACCACCCTTTCTGTTGTTATTTGTCTCTTTCATTGTATTATCAGTTCGTTGTTTGCAGTGCAGTACGGACCTAGATGCAATTGTGTTCGGACGCTGTGATTTCTATAGGACCCTATATCTCATTTTTTATCAATAAGAATAATTATGTGTATGTTTTCCTTTAAAGAGCTGGGCGGGTGGAATTCATCAGTATCACAATTAATATTGAGGGAATCATTCCTGAGTGTAACACATCTGGATGCATGTGATATCAAGCTTTATTTAACTGCAACCTTCAATATTGCTGATCATATTGATAGACAACAGTACCTTTTACGATTGTTAACAGTTATAATTTAGAAAGGGTAGTAGTATCTTAATTTCCTCCAAATAAGGAGATTCACAAATAAAATCACAACAGTTCAATACGATAGATACATTACTTGCGATTTGAAATCAATTATAAGCAAACATATATACAATGAAAGATGAAAACGAACAAAATGGTATCATTATTTAAGTGAACAATTTCTATAAATAAAGAGCTTATTCCTTCCCAGATTATGCATGATTTTATTGAGCATTACTTCATCATGACGGTGTTACAGAGATCAGAGTGATGTTTATCAAATAACCAAACATGAATGTTCTATCTACAAAATGTAACATGGTAATTTCACTTTAGTTTAAATGGAAACAACATTTGTTAAAACAAAACCTAAATACCTGGGTATCTGCTTGTTCTTATTTTACACACCTAGATAATATTGTTATAAGCCCTTCTGGGGTTAAGTATTTTAACTTAAACTAAAAATAATTCGACTGAATGGCTCAGAGTTATATCGTAAATTGATAGTAATTCCACTAAGCTCTAAGCACTTAACCTAAAAAAAGATCGCGCAGCATAATGTCTGTGTAATAAAATGAAATTGTTCTTAGATATATAATAATACCTGGATCATTTAAAGATCAGAGAGAGAGAGAGAGAGAGCGAGACAGACAGACAGAGAGAGAGAGAGAGAGAGAGCAAACACCAAACACGTAGAATTTAAAACATATTAATATCAATATACTTGTGGAATATGTCACTATGCTAAGTAATTACAGCAAATGACACTTATTAACGTTATACCTGTGTTTGTTATTTGTGTGAGTTATCACCGATAACTTCTCCTATATGTCTGAAAATCAACTTTAAACAATTTGACGCCAATAAGGGTTGTAACTTATATACTGAAATGAAAAAGAAACGCAAAATCAAAAAAATACCTAGACTACACTATTATATATGCATAATTCGACGTAATATTCAAAATATATCTCAACGCGTTTTGTACAAAATTGGACTACAACTAATTACAGAAACAGCAACTCTGTCATGTAGTTGACCTTTTAATCAAAGTATACTGTGTTATACGACATTCATAAATGTTGAAATTTCGCTTGAAAAGGTCAAGCCATTTCAGTATTGTGTTTAATTTTAAGAGACTGCAACGTTTAACGCCTAAGTTTGCTCACCTGCTTGAGCCAAATGCGCATTCTGTCGATAATGAAACTTTAAAAGGGTAACCAGTGGTGTATGCGGTGCTGTTTAAACCTTCTTTCCGAAAGGACATGCCTAATGTCGCCCTGTACCATTCGATTAGCAGTAGCATAGTAAACATACACTATATAGCGGAAATTCCCATTATGCGTTTCTTTTTCATTTCAGTATATTATTAACTCGTCTTAATGTCAGTACAAGTAGATATAAAACTCGAACAGGAAAAGCAGCATTGAAGTACGACAGTCAACCAAAAACAAAAAAGAAACAAAGAACAACTATATAATATAAAGATGAATAAAAAGCAAGATAAGACATCGAAAACACACAAGGGATGCCAACAGAGCTACCACCTTGGAACGGTTAGTGGCAAAAATGACCGCTTGTGGTTTAAACCAGGTTCTAGGGTGCACCAACCCTCACTCTTACCCCATTGTCATCCCAATAAACGGTACAGTGTATATAAAGATATCCCTGTCAGGTTATAATCTCTAACAAACAAGGCAGCATTAATAGGCAATATAAGTAAGCACATAAATGATCATGTATATATAATATAAATAACAGAAGCCTAGAAAGCCACAAAGTGAGTACTCATTCTCTTGGCAGAAGCCAAAGCAACAAGAGAACAAACCGTTAAGGGTACGACAAGACAAGATTATAGACAATCCTCAAACGCTACCGTCTTGTAAGGATTTAGGTAGACGTCATCATAGTGTCCACAAGCAACACAATCTTCCAGGGATGATCAATGTTAAAACACGCAGAAACACAAGCTTCCTGGGATGATCAATGTTGAAACACGCAGAAACACAAGCTTCCTGGGATGATCAATGTTAAAACACGCAGAAACACAAGGTTCCTGGGGATGATCAATGTTAAAACACGCAGAAACACAATCTTCCTGGGATGATCAATGTTAAAACACGCATCGACTGAAGACGTATTTATCCAAATCGTGTATTCACTCGGATACATGAAAACATGAGGTTATGCATATACAATATATCGAACATTGCTCTATTTCATCAGTTGTTTACTATTAACAATATATTATTGGACAGATATAAATCAAGTTAATTTAATTTAATATACTTATCTTATCACATATAAATACTTAATTGTGGAGATAATCAGAATGATTTCGTGACCATAGCTCGTTGCTTTAACTGAATAATATTCCCTGAAAATTGAAACTCTACCAAGGTTAAATAGTTTCATGGTTTTATTCCTGAGCCTTAGGGGACCGCACTGCTTATATCTAACAATAGATATAGAAATCGAACAGGAAAAGTAGTATTCCAGGACGACAGTCAACCACAACCACACACAGACCTTTATGCAAGAAAAACGTGTGTTTAAGGAAAAACTGAATTAATTAATGTCATACAATCCCTGTGGATGAAAAGGTAACAATATTGATTGGATGTACGGGGAGACTTTCTACGGTCGCCACACGGCACAAACAACACTATTGTGACATTAAAGTAGATATATAAATCAAACAGGAAAAGTAGCATCCATGGACGACAGTCAACCACAACCACAAACACACACAGAACTTTATGCTACCCCATTTCGGTAGCCATAGCACGCCAGTTTTAATGTATTTCTACTTATTTTCTTACTTAGTATAAATTAGTATACATTGTTGATCACAGTATAAATTAGTATACATTGTTGATCACAGTATAAATTAGTATACTTTGTGCATCACAGTATAAATTAGTATACATTGTTGATCACAGTATAAATTAGTATACTTTGTGCATCACAGTATAAATTAGTATACATTGTGCATCACAGTATAAATTAGTATACTTTGTGCATCACAGTATAAGTTAGTGTACATTGTTGATCACAGTATAAATTAGTATACTTTGTGCATCACAGTATAAATTAGTATACATTGTTGATCACAGTATAAATAAGTATACTTTGTGCATCACAGTATAAATTAGTATACGTTGTGCATCACAGTATAAATTAGTATACTTTGTGCACAGTATAAATTAGTATACTTTGTGCACCACAGTATAAATTAGTATACATTGTTGATCACAGTATAAATTAGTATACATTGTGCATCACAGTATAAATTAGTATACTTTGTGCACAGTATAAATTAGTATACTTTGTGCATCACAGTATAAATTAGTATACATTGTTGATCACAGTATAAATTAGTATACATTGTTGATCACAGTATAAATTAGTATACATTGTGCATCACAGTATAAATTAGTATACTTTGTGCACAGTATAAATTAGTATACTTTGTGCATCACAGTATAAATTAGTATACATTGTTGATCAAAGTATAAATTAGTATACATTGTTGATCACAGTATAAATTAGTATACTTTGTGCATCACAGTATAAATTAGTATACTTTGTGCATCACATGAGTTTTCCAACTACCATTGCGAGCGTCTGCTAGTCAATTCTAGTCTGCTTTTATTATATTTAATAGACCTTAAACACAACAACTTCTATATGAAAAACAGTTGTTTATCTGTCTTTTTTTTATTTTGCCGTTCACTTGTAGGAGCGTCTGCTCATTTCCTGTTCCAGATCTTTTAGCATACAAAACAATGAAAGCTTCGTTTCAAAATAAATATTACCGTATGGCAAGCTACTACGTTCAACTACGCATGATGTTTTAGCATATGAAACAAATCAATGTAAGCGTCGTTTAAAAACCATTATTACCGTTTGGCAAACTACTACTTGCAACCACGCATGCTCTCCCTTTGTACCTAATTTACTGTAGCTGCCCGTTCTTCCTATAAAACTCTACATGCATGTCCTTTACTCTTCTGTTTAGATTAAGGCCTTGGCGTGTTTTCTTTTGCTTTGCGTGGGACTTTTTTTGTTGTTTATTTGTTTTTGTTGCTTTTGCTGTTGTCTTGCATCCTGCCTCCCGAACGCGGTTCTATGTCTATAACTTCCGTAATTTATGCGTACAGTAACATATTACTAATTAACTTATTTACATTTCATTTTTAAGTTTAATGTTCAAGCAATGCGGAATGAATTTGTTCTCCAATACAAGATGGATATTATGTTTTGGTAGAGCAGGTGGCTTCACTTTTAGAATTAAACTGTTATAATTATATGCCATATGCTCTCCAAGCCATATGCTGACTGTTCTGACTGTTCTGAAATGTATTACAAAGCATCTGTAAATTTGCATTGTTTTGTAATTAATTAATAAACCAACTTTGTTTTCTATTTCTTTTTTTTGAAACATACCTTTACTGAAAAATCGATAAATTTACAATTGTTTAGTAGCAAAGTCTTATTAATTTTAAAAGCAACCTTTACCATAGCATCCAACAATATATAAACATAAGAAGTCCGATAAGAACCACTTCTCATCTTTATACATTTTTCATTCGAGGATGACAGTTTAATTAAATGATATCAGAGGTGTGTTTATTTCTAAGATTAAATCCAACATATTTCACCAACAAGTGTTCGCCTTTAGTTCTCACACGCAATTGCTTTCGACGAGAGGAAATTTAGGTCACAAACAAAAGATTAGGTATAAAAGTCGAACAGAAAATGTAGCATTCAAGGACCACAGTCAACCAAACACACGCACAGAAACGAACAACAATTGTAGAGATGAGTAAAAGGCAAACTATGCCATCACAAACATGAAATGGTTAAAAATAGGGCTACAGTCTTGGAACGGTCAGTGGCTGGTGAGTATGTCATGTGGAGTTCATGGTTCAGTGGTAGAGCGCCGAACTTCAGATCGAAAGGTCGTGGGTTCGATCCTCGCCAAGGCCATGTTATTTATCCTTGAGCAAGATAATTAATCCACATTGCTTAGTACTGGTTCTACCCAGGAAACCTGCACATAATCTTCGAAAGGGGGTGTTGCAGTATCAATAGATAGATAGATAGATAGACAAAAAATGCCGTTGAGGGTTTAAATACATGTATGATTTAAATAAAGTTTATTTTTCTACGCAAACAATATAATATCATTGACAAAGTATCTCTGTCATTAATGCTTCATTAGTGATCCTATCCTGATGATGTCTTGCATTGATGAAGCAGTCCTGTCTGTTGAGTCTGTCTGTCATTGTTGAAGTAATCCTGTCTGGTGAGTATGTCTGTATTTGTTGAAGTAATCCAGTCTGGTGAGTGTGTCTGGTATTGATGAGGTTCTTCTACCTGGTTAGTCTGTCTGACATTGCTGAAGTACTCCTGTCTGGTTAGTCTGTCTGACATTGCTGAAGTAATCCTGTCTGCTGAGTAAGTCTGACATTGAGGAAGTAATCCTGCCTGGTGAGGATATCTGACATGGATGAAGTAATTCTGCCTGGTGTGTCTGTCTGACATTGAAGAAATAATCCTCTGTGGTGAGTCTGTCTGACATTGCTGAAGTACTCCTGTCTGGTGAGTAAGTCTGACATTGAGGAAGTAATCCTGCCTGGTGAGGATATCTGACATGGATGAAGTAATTCTGCCTGGTGTGTCTGTCTGACATTGAAGAAATAATCCTCTGTGGTGAGTCTGTCTGACATTGCTGAAGTACTCCTGTCTGGTGAGTGTCTGACTTTGATGAAGTAATCCTGTCTGGTGAGTCTGACATTTTTTAAATAATCCAGCCAAGTGAGTCTGTCTGTCATTGATAAAATAATTCTGACTGGTGAGTATGTCTGTCATTGTTGAAATAATCCTGTCTGGTGAATCTGTCTATCATTGATGAAGTACTCCTACCTGGTGAGTCTGTCTGGTATTGATGCAGTTCTCCTACCTGGTGAGTCGGTCTAGTATTAATAAAATAAACCTGTCTGGTGAGTCTGTCTGTCATTGATGAAAAAATCCTGTGTGGTGAGTCTGTATGTAATTGATGAAGTATTCCTCTTTAGTGAGTCTGTCTATCATTGTTGAAGTAATCCTGTCTGGTGAGTCTGTCTGCCATTGATGAAATAATCCTATCTGGTGAGTCTGACATTGATGAAGTAATCCTGGATGGTGAGTCTGTCTGACATTGATGAAATAATCTTGTCTGGTGAGTCTGTCTGACATTGATGAAGTAATCCTGGCTGGTGAGTCTGTCTGTCATTGTTGAAGTAATCCTATCTGGTGAGTCTGTCTGGTATTGATGCAGTTCTCCTACCTGGTGAGTCGGTCTAGTATTAATAAAATAATCCTGTCTGGTGAGTCTGTCTGTCATTGATGAAATAATCCTGTGTGGTGAGTCTGTATGTAATTGATGAAGTATTCCTCTGTAGTGAGTCTGTCTATCATTGTTGAAGTAATCCTGTCTGGTGAGTCTGTCTGCCATTGATGAAATAATCCTATCTGGTGAGTCTGACATTGATGAAGTAATCCTGGATGGTGAGTCTGTCTGACATTGATGAAATAATCTTGTCTGGTGAGTCTGTCTGTCATTGTTGAAGTAATCCTGGCTGGTGAGTCTGTCTGGCATTGTTGAAGTAATCCTGGCTGGTGAGTCTGTCTGTCATTGTTGAAGTAATCCTGGCTGGTGAGTCTGTCTGTCATTGTTGAAGTAATCCTGGCTGGTGAGTCCGTTTGTCACTGATGAAGTACTACTATCTGATGAGTCTGTCTGTCATTGATGAAGTAATCCTGTCTGGTGAGTCTTTCTGGTATTGATGAAATAATCCTGTCTGGTGGGTGTCTTTGGTATTGATGAAGTAATCCCGTCTTGTGAGTTTGTCTGTCATCGTTGTTGAGAAAATCCTGTCTTGTGAGTCTGTCTGACATTGTTGAAATAATCCTGTCTGGTGAGTCTGTTTGTCATTGTTGAAATAATCCTGTCTAGTGAGTCTGTCTGTCATTGTTGAAATAATCCTGGCTGGTGAGTCTGTCTGTCATTGTTGAAGTAATCCTGGCTGGTGAGTCTGTCTGTCATTGTTGAAGTAATCCTGGCTGGTGAGTCTGTCTGTCATTGTTGAAGTAATCCTGGCTGGTGAGTCTGTCTGGCATTGATGAAGTAATCATGTCTGGTGGGTCTGTCTGTCATTGATGAAGTACTTCTACTTGGTGAGTCTTTCTGGCACTGATGTAGTAATCCTGTCTGGTGAGTCTTTCTGGTATTGATGAAATAATCCTGTCTGGTGGGTGTCTTTGGTATTGATGAAGTAATCCCGTCTTGTGAGTTTGTCTGTCATCGTTGTTGAGAAAATCCTGTCTTGTGAGTCTGTCTGACATTGTTGAAATAATCCTGTCTGGTGGGTCTGTTTGTCATTGTTGAAATAATCCTGTCTAGTGAGTCTGTCTGTCATTGTTGAAATAATCCTGGCTGGTGAGTCTGTCTGTCATTGTTGAAGTAATCCTGGCTGGTGAGTCTGTCTGTCATTGTTGAAATAATCCTGTCTGGTGAGTCTGTCTGTCATTGTTGAATAATCCTCTCTGGTGAGTCTGTCTGTCATTGTTGAAGTAATCCTGTCTGGTGAGTCTGTCTGTCATTGTTGAAATAATCCTGTCTGGTGAGTCTGTCTGTCAGTGTTGAAATAATCCTGTCTGGTGAGTCTGTCTGTCATTGTTGAAGTAACCCTGTCTGGTGAGTGTGTCTGTCATTGATGAAAACAATCCTGTCTGGTGAGTCTGTCTGTCATTGTTGAAATAATTCTGTCTGGTGAGTCTGTTGTCTGTTATTGTTGAAATTATCCTGTCTAGTGAGTCTTTTTGTCATTGTTGAAGTAATCCTGGCTGGTGTCTGTCTGGCAGTTATGAAGTTCTACGGCCTAGTGAGTCTGTCCGGCATTCATGAAGTAATCCTGTCAGGTGGGTCTGTCTGGTATTGATAAAATACTCCTGTCTGTTGAGTCTGTCATTGTTGAATCTTGTCTGGTGAATCTGTCTGTCATTGATGAAGTAATCCTGTCTGTTGGAAATATCATTGTTGAAGTAATCCTGTCTGGTGAGTCTGTCTGGTATTGATGCAGTAATCCTTTCTGGTGAGTCTGTCTTGTGCTGATGATAAGTAATCATGGCTGGTGAGTATGTCTGAATTGTTGAAATAATCCTGTCTGTTGCGTCTGTCTGACATTGTTAAAATAATCCTGACTGGTGAGTCATTGATTAATTACTCATACCTGGTGAGTCAGCCTGGTATTGAGACAGTAATCCTGTCTGGTGCGTCTGTCTGACATCGTTAAAATAATCCTGACTGGTGAGTCATTGATTAATTACTCCTACCTGGTGAGTCATCCTGGTATTGATAAAGTAATCCTGCCTGGTGAGTCTGTCTGTCATTGATGAAGTAATCCTGTCTGGTGAGTCTGTCTGTCATTGATAAAGTAAACCTGCCTGGTAAGTATGTCTGTCATTGATGAAGTAATCCTGTCTGGTGAGTCTGTATGGTATTGATGAAGTAATCCTGCCTGGTGAGTCTGTATGGTATTGATAAACTAATCCTGCCTGGTGAGTCTGTCTGTCATTGTTGAAGTAATCCTGCCTGGCGAGTCTGTCTGTCATTGATGAAGTAATCTTGTCTGGTGGATCCGTCTGGTATTGATGAAGTAATCCTGCCTGGTGAGTCTGTATGGTATTGATCAAGTAATCCTGCTTGGTGAGTCTGTCTGGTATTGATGAAATAATCCTGTCTGGCGAGTCTGTCTTGTATTGATGAAGTAATTCTTTCTGGTGGGTCTGTCTGGTATTGATTAAGTAATCCTGCCTGGCGAGTCTGTTTTGTATTGATAAAGTAATCCTGCCTGGTGAATTTGTCTGGCATTAATGAAGTAACTTTGTCTGGTGTGTCTGACTGTTGACGTAATTCTGCCTGGTGAGTCTGTCTGTCATTGTTGAAGTAATCGTGTCTGGTGAGTCTGTCTGGTATTGATGAAGTAATTCTGTCTGGTGAGTGTGTCTGACATCGATGAAGTAATCCTGGCTGATGAGTCTGTCTGTCATTGTTGAAGTAATCCTGTCTGGTGAGTGTGTCTGACATTCATAAAGTAATCCTGTCTATTGAGTCTGTCATTGTTGAAATAATATTGTCTGGCGAGTCTGTCTGCCATTGATGAAGTAATCCTGTCTAGTGAGTCTGTATGGTACTGATAAACTAATCCTGCCTGGTGAGTCTGTCTATCATTGTTGAAGTAATCCTGCCTGGTGAGTCTGTCTGGTATTGATGAAGTAATCCTGTCGGGTGAGTCTGTCTGGTATTGATGAGGTAATCCTGTCTGGTGAGTCTGTATGGTATTGATAAAGGAATCCTGCCTGGTGAGTCTGTCTGGTATTGATGAAGTAATCCTGCCTGGTGGGTCTGTCTGGTATTGATGAAGTAATCCTGTCTGGTGAGTCTGTATGGTATTGATAAAGTAATCCTGCCTGGTTAGACTGTCTGTCATTGTTGAAGTAATCCTGTCTGGTGAGTCTGTCTGGTATTGATAAAGTGATTCTGTCTTGTAATGTCTGACATTGATGAAGTAATCCTGTCTTGTGAGTCTGTCCGTCATTGTTGAAGTAATCCTGTCTGGTGAGTCTGTCTGACATTGTTCTGGTGAGTCATTGATTAATTACTCCTACATGGCGAGTCTGTCTGGTATTGATAAAGTAATCCTGCCTGGTGAGTCTGTATGGTATTGATGAAGTAATCATGCCTGGTGAGTCTGTATGGTATTGATGAAGTAATTCTGTCTGGAGAATATATCTGTCATTGATAAAGTAATCCTTCCTGGTGAGTCTGTTTGTCATGGATGAAGTAATCATGCCTTGTGAGTCTGTATGGTATTGATGAAATAATCTTGTCTGGCGAGTGTGTCTGTCATTGATGAAGTAATTGTTTCTGGTAGGTCTGTCTGGTATTGATGAAGTAATCATGCCTGGCGAGTCTGTTTGGTATTGACAAAGTAATCCTACCTGGTGAATTTTTCTGGCATTAATGAAGTAATCTTGTCTGGTGAATCTAACTGTTGACGTAATACTGCCTGGTGAGTCTGTCTGTCATTGTTGAAGTAATCCTGTCTGGTGAGTATGTCTGACATCGATGAAGTAATCCTGTCTGATGAGTCTGTCTGTCATTGATGAAATAATCCTGTCTGTTGGGTCTGTCTGGTATTGATGAAATACTCCTGTGTGGCGAGTCTGTCTGTCATTGATGAAATAATCTTGTCTTGTGGGTCTGACTGGTAATGATGAAGTTATCCTGCCTAGTGAGTCTGTCTAGAATTGATGAAATAATATTGTCTGGTGGGTCTGTCTGATATTGATGAAGTAAGCCTGTCTGGTGAGTCTGTATGTTATTGATGAAGCAATCCTGCCTGGTGAGTCTGTCTGTCATTGTTGAAGTAATCGTGTCTGGTGGGTCTGTCTGATATTGATGAAGTAATCCTGTCTGGTGAGTCTGTATTGTATTGATAAAGTTATCCTGCCTGGTGAATTTGTCTGGCATTAATGAAGTAATCTTGTCTGGTGAGTCTGACTGTTGACGTAATACTGCCTGGTGAGTCTGTCTGTCATTGTTGAAGTAATCGTGTCTGGTGAGTCTGTTTGGTATTGATGAGGTAATCCTGTCTGGTGAGTGGGTCTGACATCGATGAAGTAATCCTGCCTGGTGAGTCTGTCTGTCATTGTTGAAGTAATCCTGTCTGGTGAATATGTCTGTCATTGTTGAAGTAATCCTGTCTGGTGAGTGTGTCTGTCATCGATGAAGTAATCCTGCCTGGTGAGTCTGTCTGTCATTGTTGAAGTAATCCTGTCTGGTGAATCTGTCTGTCATTGTTGAAATAATCTTGTCTGGCGTGTCTGTCTGCCATTGATGCAGTTTTCCTGTCTGTTGGGTCTGTCTGGTATTGATGAAATACTCCTGTGTGGCGAGTCTGTCTGTCATTGATGAAATAATATTATCTGGTTGGTCTGTCTTGTATTGATGAAGTAATCCTGCCTGGTGAGTCTGTCTGGTAATGATGAAATAATCTTGTCTGGTGGGTCTGTCGGGTATTGATGAAGTAATCCAGCCTTGCGAGTTTGTCTGGTATTGATGAAGTAATCATGCCTGGTGAGTCTGTCTGGTATTGATGAAGTAATCCTGTCTGGTGAGTCTGTATGGTATTGATGAAGTAATCCTGCCTGGTGAGTCTGTATGGTATTGATGAAGTAATCCTGTCTGGCGAATCTGTCTGTCATTGATGAAGTAATCCTGCCTGGTGGGACTGTCTGGTATTGATGAAGTAATTCTGTCTGGTGGGTCTGTCTGATATTGATGAAGTAATTCTGCCTGGTGAGTTTGTATGGTATTGATGAAATACTTCTTTCTTTTGAGTCTGTCTGGTATTGATGAAATAATCTTATCTGGTGTGTCTACCTGTCATTAATGATGTAATTCTGTCTGGTGGGTCTGTCTGGTATAGATGAAGTAATCCTGCCTGGTGAGTCTGTATGGTATTGATCAAGTAATCCTGCCTGGTGAGTCTGTATGGTATTGATGAAATAATCTTGTCTGGCGAGTGTGTCTGTCATTGATGAAGTAATTGTTTCTGGTAGGTCTGTCTGGTATTGATGAAGTAATCATGCCTGGCGAGTCTGTTTGGTATTGACAAAGTAATCCTACCTGGTGAATTTTTCTGGCATTAATGAAGTAATCTTGTCTGGTGAATCTAACTGTTGACGTAATACTGCCTGGTGAGTCTGTCTGTCATTGTTGAAGTAATCCTGTCTGGTGAGTATGTCTGACATCGATGAAGTAATCCTGTCTGATGAGTCTGTCTGTCATTGATGAAATAATCCTGTCTGTTGGGTCTGTCTGGTATTGATGAAATACTCCTGTGTGGCGAGTCTGTCTGTCATTGATGAAATAATCTTGTCTTGTGGGTCTGACTGGTAATGATGAAGTTATCCTGCCTAGTGAGTCTGTCTAGAATTGATGAAATAATATTGTCTGGTGGGTCTGTCTGATATTGATGAAGTAAGCCTGTCTGGTGAGTCTGTATGTTATTGATGAAGCAATCCTGCCTGGTGAGTCTGTCTGTCATTGTTGAAGTAATCGTGTCTGGTGGGTCTGTCTGATATTGATGAAGTAATCCTGTCTGGTGAGTCTGTATTGTATTGATAAAGTTATCCTGCCTGGTGAATTTGTCTGGCATTAATGAAGTAATCTTGTCTGGTGAGTCTGACTGTTGACGTAATACTGCCTGGTGAGTCTGTCTGTCATTGTTGAAGTAATCGTGTCTGGTGAGTCTGTTTGGTATTGATGAGGTAATCCTGTCTGGTGAGTGGGTCTGACATCGATGCAGTAATCCTGCCTGGTGAGTCTGTCTGTCATTGTTGAAGTAATCCTGTCTGGTGAATATGTCTGTCATTGTTGAAGTAATCCTGTCTGGTGAGTGTGTCTGTCATCGATGAAGTAATCCTGCCTGGTGAGTCTGTCTGTCATTGTTGAAGTAATCCTGTCTGGTGAATCTGTCTGTCATTGTTGAAATAATCTTGTCTGGCGTGTCTGTCTGCCATTGATGCAGTTTTCCTGTCTGTTGGGTCTGTCTGGTATTGATGAAATACTCCTGTGTGGCGAGTCTGTCTGTCATTGATGAAATAATATTATCTGGTGGGTCTGTCTTGTATTGATGAAGTAATCCTGCCTGGTGAGTCTGTCTGGTAATGATGAAATAATCTTGTCTGGTGGGTCTGTCGGGTATTGATGAAGTAATCCTGCCTTGCGAGTCTGTCTGGTATTGATGAAATAATCTTGTCTGGTGAGTCTGTATGGTATTGATGAAGTAATTTTGTCTGGTGAGTCTGTATGGTATTGATGAAGTAATCCTGCCTGGTGAGTATGTATGGTATTGATGAAGTAATCCTGTCTGGTGAGTCTGTATGGTATTGATGAAGTAATCCTGCCTGGTGAGTCTGTCTGGTATTGATAAAGTAATCCCGCCTGGTGAGCCTGTCTGGTAATGATGAAATAATCTTGTCTGTTGGCTCTGTCTGGTATTGATGAAGTAATCCTGCCTGACGAGTCTGTCTGGTATTGATGAAATAATCTTGTCTGGTGAGTCTGTGTATGGTATTGATGAAGTAATCCTGCCTGGCGAGTCTGTCTGGTATTGATGAAATAATCTGTCTGGTGAGTCGGTATGGTATTGATGAAGTAATTCTGTCTGGTGATTCTGTATGGTATTGATGAAGTAATTCTGTCTGGTGAGTCTGTCTGGTATTGATAAAGTAATCCAGCCTGGTGAGTCTGTCTGTCATTGATGAAGTAATCCTGCCTGGTGGGTCTGTCTGGTATTGATGAAGTAATCCTGCCTGGTGAGTGTGTCTGGTATTGATGAAGTAATCCTGCCTGGTGAGTCAGCCTGGTATTGATGAAGTAATCCCGCCTGGTGAGTCTGTCTGTCATTGATGAAGTAATTGTTTCTGGTGGGTCTGTTTGGTATTGATGAAGTAATCCTGCCTGGCGAGTCTGTTTGGTATTGACAAAGTAATCCTGCCTGGTGAATTTGTCTGGCATTAATGAAGTAATCTTGTCTGGTGAATCTGACTGTTGAAGTAATGCTGCCTGGTGAGTCTGTCTGTCATTGTTGAAGTAATCCTGCCAGTGATGAAGTAATCCTGAAGCATTGTTAAAATAATCCTGACTGGTGAGTCATTGATTAATTACTCCTACCTGGTGAGTCATCCTGGTATTGATAAAGTAATCCAGCCTGGTGGTCTGTCTGTCTTTGATAAAGTAATCTTGCCTGGTGGGTCTGTCTGTCATTGATGAAGTAAACCGGCCTGGTGAGTCTGTCTGGCATTAATGAAGTAATCCTGTCTGGTGAGTCTGTCTGTCATTGTTGAAGTAATCCAGTCGGGTGAGCCTGTCTGGTATTGATGAAGTAATCTTGTCTGGTGAGTCTGTCTGTAATTGTTGAAGTAATCCTGTCTGGTGAGTGTGTCTGACATTGATAAAGTAATCCTGTCTGGTGAGTGTGTCTGACATTGATTAAGTAATCATACCCTGTGATTGTGTCATTTTGAAGTAATCCTGTCTGGTGGGTATGTCTGAAATTGATGAAGTAACCCTGTCTGGTGAGTGTGTCTGACATTGATGAAGTAATCATACCTTGTGATTCTGTCATTTTGAAGGAATCCTGTCTGGTAAGACTCTCTGGTATTGATGATGAAGTAATCCCGTCTCTGGTAAACCCATCTGAACTGATAATCGTTGATGAAGAAACTCTTCTTGGCGAAACTGTCTCAAATTGATGAAGTAACCATGCCTTTCTTGTTTGAATAGTCTGTACGGGGACTCGCCGATTGTAAATATATTCATTCATGTGCTTGCAGCTTTCTCCCTAGACGTTGAGTATTCATTTTACACACTTAGCCGGGACACGAGCTAATGGGATAACCTGCTTAAGCGGACCTAAAAACGGATAAATCAAAACTCATACGCACTATCAAGAAATTAATGGTGGGAGTTCCAAGGGTTGTAGTAAGTGGTTAAGTTTTCTCTTCTAAATGCATGATTCACCGCATATAATGGTGCTACTGTGAAGGATTACGTGCCCCTTTTGTTTCTTTCACACTATAGTATATGAGTGGATATCTAAATAAACTATAATCATTTAATAGCATATTAAATAGAATTTACTTCGATAATAAAATAATTTCATGTTGAAATATCATACATGTTATCATATGTTCATTTTGCAGCTTAAGGGTATCTGTATATTTATTATATGGTTTTACATGAACATTGAACATTGAACTTAGAACAGCAAATTTAATAGCTATAAAAAGCCAATATATATATGCCTAAGAAAATACCATATAACTATAATTCGATATTCTATAAATAACTAATATAGAGTTTCTTTATTGCGGAAGACACGCATATGCGAACATTGGAACATGTGACCCAGGAATTACAAATGGACTCTAGCATCTTTTATTCTATTAACAATCTATATTTATTCTATTAACAAGTTACATTTTGTTTTTGGATCATATGGTTTTGTGTTTGTTTTTGTGAATATAACAACACACGTGAAAATCGTTCATAGAAATGTCTAATATTGTTTTAATTGTTACAGTATACAAATTAGTTGTCATTCATGTTTTGCGCTACTGATTATTGTAAATTATGTTTTCCCGGAATCAGATTTTTTAATGAAGTCCCACGCACAATAGCACAGAGTATGATTGATTTCTATATTAACCTTCCATTACCATGGAAAATGCTGTGAATGATAACTTTCTACACAAGTATGTTTACTGAAATCAGGTATTAGGGCAAACGATGCCTGTAGTGTGTTGTTGTTTTGAAAGGACGTGACGTAACTCGTTGATTTGAATAAGTAGGCTTCCAACCCTTTATCTCTGCGTTTGTATACCCTTACATCATCATGCTACGCATCGTAAATAATTAAAATTAGCACCATCCGCCTTTTCTTTCCAAATATACCCAAAATAACATCAGTGCGATGGCACTATATGTTATAGCTTAAAAACGATATGCAAATACATAATCGTTTTCAAAACATAATAATCGTTTTCAAACATTCCAAAATATCTTCTTAAGCAACGTATCTGAACAGAAAATTGAAAAGCGATGTAATACAATTCTAAAGCCAATCATGTGTACACCCTAACCCTAACCCTAACAACTGAACATATATTTTAGACCGTTTTCTTCTTCAAATATATGATAAAAATATTGTAAACAGATGTACAGAATACGCAGCCTTACGTTATTTGTTTTTAGGAGACAAAATATAGCATATTTAAATAAATTAATGGGCATAACTCTGGTGTTAGTAATTGGATGGTTTTCAAACTTGCCTGAGCTTTCATTAAAATCAAATATCAGGTCAAATTTGTTAAGGATCAAATTAATTGAATTGGATTTTATAGTCACACCAACAGCTACGGTCATGTGGCGACTTTCCAGCTTCCACTGGTGGAGGAAGACCCCAGGTGCCCCTCCGGGCAATTTTTCGTGCACGGGTGGGCACCTGGGTAGAACCACTGACGTTACGCAAGCAAGCTGGATAGGAATCAAATGAAAATGAATGCCCTGTCGCATTTTGTGTTTGTGATGTCTTATTTGGCCTTTTATTCATCTTTAAATGTGTTCTTTGTTTCTGTGTGTGTTTATGGTTGCCTGTTGTCCTTGAATGCTGCTTTTCCTGTTCGATTTTTATATCTATCTTTAGTTATTATTACCAATTATGTTTTCCTCTCAGGAATTGTTTCTTCCCTTCTCTACATGGCCGCAACATAAGACCTGACATTTGGATGCGTTTTAAAAGCAGCAAACTTGCAGACCATTTACAATGTTTCAGCATCTATAACAGCTTGACAGAGGTTGGTTTTGTAAAAGCGAAGTAAGATCATTATAACAATATGTGAGCCATGGGGAATGGCTTCACTAAGTAATTGTAAAATTATGGCATAACAAGTTGTTGACTTTCACTTTAATTTGACAATTACGCAATACACGTACTCACGTTTCATTTGTAATAGATAGAGTCTGGTCTCAGCCAATTGGTTTATTAAACACCGAGAGGGGCGTAGCCCATTGAGGGTTTGAAATAACCAACGAGTTGAGACAGACTCTATCTGTTGTGTAGTATGGTGTACTTAGTGACTCTGTCAGTACTCTAAATTCCGTTTATCAGAAGTTAGAGTAAGGTAAAGCTTCGCCCCTTTGTTTATCCTGAATTAAACGATTTAATGAAAAGGCAATTTCACCGACCATACTACAATATAAATTAGACTGCCACGATATTTTAACTTAACAAACTGACTTCTTTTAAAAAACAGAGAACTTGTTCTAGCAAATCATGTTAGACATTTGCCTCAGCTGTTCAATATGGCTGCCCCATCGTCCATTTCTTAACAAAGAGTATGATAATGGACCTTTGGAAACGGCCGAGCACGACACATACGAAATATTGCACTCACGACCTCTAGCCCCGGGTTTCAAAACCAACTTTTATTCACTCTCGGCGCATCCTGTTAGAAATATGAGTAATCATTTCTTAATAGGTCTTTAATGTAATCTAAGCAAACATGGTGATTTTACTTCCTATGAGAAATAACTGATGTAAAAATAAGTATAAAAGTAGAACAGGAAATGAAGCTTTCACAGAACGCAGTAAACCCAAAAACACTCAAAACTGCACACATGAATGACAATGTAATAAGGAATAAAGGCACATGACGTCACAAACACAAAAAGGGTTGACAATAGGACCGCCTTGGAACGGTCAGTGTCTAAAAAGGCCGTTGCGGGTTAAACAAGGTTCTAGGGTGCACCAAACTTCACACTTACCCTACTGTCATCCCAATAAAACGGGACAGTGTAAAATAAAGAAATACCCGCCATGAACTATTGTCTAACGAACAAGGCAGCATTAATAGGCAATATAAGTAAAACACAAAGATGCTCGTGTATATATAAACACAAAAAAACGATAGCCTGGAAAGCCACAAAGAAGGTACTCAATGACTTGGCAGAAGCCAGAGCAACAAGAGAATAAACCATTGAGGGCACGACAAGATTGCAGACAAACATCGTCCTATTGGGCTTTAGATAGATGCATAAAAGAAGTAAAATTAAAAATAAGACAATATAGGGTAACATATGAATAGAACAGTCTAAACTAAATCCTGGAAAAGGACGGTAACGTTTGATGTTTGGCTCCAGCTATGTCTCTTCTGCCATTAATGTTTTAGTCTCTTGTTGCCCTGTCCATTACTGTTGCCTTTTTGGTTAGAGATTAAGTTCATGACGGGGATGTTTTATTTCCACTGTCCTGTTTTTTTTTATGACAGTAAGGTAAGAGTGACGTTTGGTGCACTCTAGAACCGGGTTTAACGCCCCAATGCCTTTTTTCCACTGCCAGTTTCAAAGCGGTATCCCAATTGTGGACCTTTATGGTTGTGCTGGAGCATATTGTGGACCTTTATGGTTGTGCTGGAGCATATTGTGGACCTTTATGGTTGTGCTGGAGCATATTGTGGACCTTTATGGTTGTGCTGGAACATATTGTGGACCTTTATGGTTGTGCTGGAACATGTTGTGGACCTTCATGGTTGTACTGGAGCATATTGTGGACCTTCATGGTTGTGCTGGAGCATATTGTTGACCTTTATGGTTGTGATGGAGCATATTGTGGACCTTCATGGTTGTGCTTGAGCATATTGTGGACCTTCATGGTTGTGCTGGAGCATATTGCGGACCTTCATGGTTGTGCTGGAGCAGATTGTGGACCTTTATGGTTGTGCTGGAGCATATTGTGGACCTTCATGGTTGTGCTGGAGCATATTGTTGACCTTCATGGTTGTGCTGGAGCATATTGTGGACCTTCATGGTTGTGCTGGAGCATATTGTGGTCCTTCATGGTTGTGCTGGAGCATATTGTGGACCTTCATGGTTGTACTGGAGCATATTGTGAACCTTCATGGTTGTGCTGGAGCATATTGTGGACTTTCATGGTTGTACTGGAGCATATTGCGGACCTTCATGGTTGTGCTGGAGCATATTGTGGACCTTCATGGTTGTACTGGAGCATATTGTGGACCTTCATGGTTGTACTGGAACATATTGTGAACCTTCATGGTTGTGCTGGAGCATATTGTGGACCTTCATGGTTGTACTGGAGCATATTGTGGACCTTTATGGTTGTGCTGACCTCTATGGTTGTGCTGGAGCATATTGTGGACCTTCATGGTTGTGCTGGAGCATATAGTGGACCTTTATGGTAGTGCTGACCTCTATGATTGTGCTGGAGCATATTATGGACCTTTGTGGTTGTGCTGGAGCATACTGAGGACCTTCGTGGTTGTGCTGGAGCATATTGTGGACCTTCAGGTCTCACAACACACTTCGGTTTTACTGTGTTGGCCATAGGCAGTAAAGTCCAATTTTCCATTCTGAATCAAGCATTTACAGTCTAAAAGTATTTATTTGTGAAAATACAGTTACTGCTGCTCATAAAAATCCACAAAATCTGGTACATAGCCCATTTTCTTTTTTTTAATGTGAGTGGTGGCAGTCAAGGTAATCTTTTCGGCTTTCACTAAACAGTTTGCATCTAAATTCATACGCATTTTGAGCACCCACAAATGTGTCACATTTTGCTGTCAGTGTCGTCTAATCGCTGTTCATCCAATCTCACACTATTGTTTTCTCACCTGCAACAAGAAAAGAAAATATCCATGGGCAATTATTAAAATATCTCAAACCGAAGAACACAACCCTACTTTTTATGGTGGAAGAATCATCCTACAGTCACATGCGTCACATGCAAGGGAGCTAAGTGTGTAGTGAGATCTTCATGGTTGTGCTGGAGCATATGGTGGACCTTTATGGTTGTGCTGACCTCTATGATTGTGCTGGAGCATATTGTGGACCTTCATGGTTGTGCTGGAGCATATTGTGGACCTTTATGATTGTGCTGGAGCATATTGTGGAGCTTTATGGTTGTGTTGGAGCATATTGTGGACCTTTATGGTTGTGCTGGAGCATATTGTGACATTTATGGTTGTGCTGGAGCATACTGTGGAGCTTTATGGTTGTGCTGGAGCATATTGTGGAGCTTTATGGTTGTGCTGGAGCATATTGTGGAGCTTTTAGGTTGTGCTGGAGCATATTATGGACCTTTATGGTTGTGTTGAAGCATATTGTGAACCTTTATGGTTGTGCTGGAGAATATTGTGGAGCTTTATGGTTGTGCTGGAGCATATTGTGGACTTTTATGGTTGTGATGGAGCATATTGTAGACCTTCATGGTTGTGCTGGAGCATATGGTGGACCTTAATGGTTGTACTGACCTCTATGGTTGTGCTGGAGCATATTGTGGACCTTCGTGGTTGTGCTGGAGCATATTGTGGACCTTTATGGTTGTGCTGGTGCATATTGTGGACCTTTATGGTTGTGCTGGAGCATATTGTGGACCTTCATGGTTGAGCTGGAGCATATGGTGGACCTTCATGGTTGTGCTGACCTCTATGGTTGTGCTGGAGCATATTGTGGACCTTCATGGTTGTGTTGGAGCATATTGTGGTGCTTTATGGTTGTGATGGAGCATATGGTGGACCTTCATGGTTGTGCTGACCTCTATGGTTCTGCTGGAGCATATTGTGGACCTTCGTGGTTGTGCTGGAGCATATTGTGGACCTTCATGGTTGAGCTGAAGCATATGGTGGACCTTCATGGTTGTGCTGACCTCTATGGTTGTGCTGGAGCATAATGTGGACCTTTATGGTTGTGCTGGAGCATATTGTGGAGCTTTATGGTTGTGTTGGAGCATATTGTGGACCTTAATGGTTGTGCTGGAGCATATTGTGACATTTATGGTTGAGCTGGAGCATATTGTTGAGCTTTATGGTTGTGCTGGAGCATATTGTGGGCCTTTATGGTTGTGCTGGAGCATATTGTGGAGCTTTTTGGTTGTGCTTGAGCATATTATGGACCTTTATGGATGTGTTGAAGCATATTGTGAACCTTTATGGTTGTGCTGGAGCATATTGTGGAGCTTTATGTTTGTGCTGGAGCATATTGTGGACCTTTATGGTTGTGATGGAGCATATTGTGGACCTTCATGGTTGTGCTGGAGCATATGGTGGAACTTCATGGTTGTACTGACCTCTATGGTTGTGCTGGAGCATATTGTGGACCTTCGTGGTTGTGCTGGTACATATTGTGGACCTTTATGGTTGTGCTGGAGCTTATTGTGGACCTTTATGGTTGTGCTGGAGCATATTGTGGACCTTCGTGGTTGAGCTGGAGCATATGGTGGACCGTCATGGTAGTGCTGACCTCTATGGTTGTGCTGGAGCATATTGTGGACCTTCGTGGTTGTGCTGGAGCATATTGTGGAGCTTTATGGTTGTGCTGGAGCATATGGTGGACCTTCATGGTTGTGCTGACCTCTATGGTTGTGCTGGAGCATATTGTTGAGCTTTATGGTTGTGCTGGAGCATATTGTGGACCTTTATGGTTGTGCTGGAGCATATTGTGGAGCATTTTGGTTGTGCTTGAGCATATTATGGACTTTATGGTTGTGTTGAAGCATATTGTGAACCTTTATGGTTGTGCTGGAGCATATTGTGGAGCTTTATGGTTGTGCTGGAGCATATTGTGGACCTTTATGGTTGTGATGGAGCATATTGTGGACCTTCATGGTTGTGCTGGAGCATATGGTGGAACTTCATGGTTGTACTGACCTCTATGGTTGTGCTGGAGCATATTGTGGACCTTCGTGGTTTTGCTGGTACATATTGTGGACCTTTATGGCTGTGCTGGAGCATATTGTGGACCTTTATGGTTGTGCTGGAGCATATTGTGGACCTTCGTGGTTGAGCTGGAGCATATGGTGGACCTTCATGGTTGTGCTGACCTCTATGGTTGTGCTGGAGCATATTGTGGACCTTCGTGGTTGTGCTGGAGCATATTGTGGAGCTTTATGGTTGTGCTGGAGCATATGGTGGACCTTCATGGTTGTGCTGACCTCTATGGTTGTGCTGGAGCATATTGTGGACCTTCGTGCTTGTGCTGGAGCATATTGTGGACCTTCATGGTTGAGCTGGAGCATATGGTGGACTTTCATGGTTGTGCTGACCTCTATGGTTGTGCTGGAGCATATTGTGGACCTTCTTGGTTGTGCTGGAGCATATTGTGGACCTTCACGGTTGTGCTGGAGCATATGGTGGACCTTCATGTTTGTGCTGACCTCTATGGTTGTGCTGTAGCATATTGTGGACCTTCGTGGTTGTGCTGGAGCATATTGTTGAGCTTTATGGTTGTGCTGGAGCATATTGTGGAGCTTTATGGTTGTGCTGGAGCATATTGTGACCTTTATGGTTGTGCTGGAGCATATTGTGGAGCGTTATGGTTGTGCTGGAGCATATTGTGGAGCTTTATGGTTGTGCTGGAGCATATTGTGGAGCTTTATGGTTGTGCTGGAGCATATTGTGGACCTTTATGGTTGTGCTGGAGCATATTTTGGAACTTTTTGGTTGTGCTGGAGCATATTGTGGACCTTTATGGTTGTGCTGGAGCATATTTTGGAGCTTTTTGGTTGTGCTGGAGCATATTGTGGACCTTTATGGTTGTGCTGGAGCATATTTTGGAGCTTTTTGGTTGTGCTGGAGCATATTGTGGACCATTATGGTTGTGTTGAAGCATATTGTGAACCTTCATGGTTGTGCTGGAGCATATTGTGGACCTTTATGGTTGTGTTGAAGCATATTGTGAACCTTCATGGTTGTGCTGGAGCATATTGTGGAACTTTATGGTGTTGCTGGAGCATATGGCTTCTATTTGTCCTTATACTTGTTCCGTTTTCTATTCGTGTGTTTGGTTGACTGTTTTCTGTGATTACTACATTACATGTTCGACTTTTATACCTACCTGGGTGTGTAATATAATGCTGCCAAATAATACTACAGGAGTGTATACCTACCTGGTTGTGTCGTATAATGCTGCAAAATAATACTACAGGAGTGTATACCTACCTGGGTGTGTAATATAATGCTGCAAAACAAAACTACAGGAGTGTATACCTAATGTGTTTGTAATATAATGCTGCAAAATAATACTGCAGGAGTGTATACCTAAATGTGTGTGTAATATAATGCTGCAAAATAATACTACAGGAGTGAATACCTAATTGTGTGTGTAATATAATGCTGCAAAATAATACTGCAGGAGTGAATACCTAAATGTGTGTGTAATATAATGCTGCAAAATAATATTGCAGGATTGTATACCTACATGTGTGTGTAATATAATGCTGCAAGATAATACTACAGGAGTGTATACTTACCTGGGTGTGTAATATAATGCTGCAAAATAATATTGCAGGATTGTATACCTACATGTGTGTGTAATATAATGCTGCAAAATAATACTACAGGATTGTATACCTACCCGGGTGTGTAATATAATGCTGCAAAATACTACTACAGGAGTGTATACCTACCAGGGTGTGTAATAAAATGCTGCAAAATACTGCTACAGGAGTGTATACCTACATGTTTGTGTAATATAATGCTGCAAAATAATACTGCAGGAGTGTATACCTAAATGTGTGTGTAATATAATGCTGCAAAAAAATATTGCAGGATTATATACCTACATGTATGTGTACTATAATGCTGCAAAATAAAACTACAGGAGTGTATGCCTACCTGTGTGTGGAATATAATGATGCAAAATAATATTACAGGATTGTATACCTACATGTGTGTGTAATATAATGCTGCAAAATAATACTACAGGATTGTATACCTACCTGGGTGTGTAATATAATACTGCAAAATAATACTACAGGAGTGTATACCTACCTGGGTGTATAATATAATGCTTCAAAAAAATATCACAGGAGTGTATACCTAATGTGTGTGTAATATAATGCTGCAAAATAATACTGCAGGAGTGTATACCTAAATATGTGTGTAATATAATGCTGCAAAATAATACAACAGGAGTGTATACCTACATGTGTGTGTAATATAATGCTGCAAAATAATACAGCAGGAGTGTATACCTAAATGTGTGTGTAATATAATGCTGCAAAATAATATTGCAGGATTGTATACCTACATGTGTGTGTGTAATATAATGCTGCAAAATAATACTACATGTGTGTATACCTACGTGTGTGTAATATAATGCTGCAACATAATACTATAGTAGTGTATACCTACATGGGTGTGTAATATAATGTTGCAAAATAATATTACAGGATTGTATACCTACATGTTTGTGTAATATAATGCTGCAAAATACTACTACAGGAGTGTATACCTACATGTGTGTGTAATATAATGCTGCAAAATAATATTACAGGATTGTTTACCTACCTGTGTGTGTAATATAATGCTGCAAAATACTACTACAGGATTGTATACCTACACGTGTGTGTAATATAATGCTGCCAAATAATATAACAGGATTGTATACCTACATGTGTGTGTAATATAATGCTGCAAAATAATACTACATGAGTGTATACCTACCTGGGTGGGTAATATAAAGCTGCAAAACAATATTACAGGAGTGTATACTCAATGAGTGCGTATTATAATGCTGCAAAATAATATTACAGGATTTTATACTTACATGTGTGTGTAATGTAATGCTGCAAAACGATATTACAGGATTGTATACCTATCTGGGTGTGTAATATAGTACTGCTAAATAACACTACAGGAGTGTATACCCACCTGGGTGTGTAATATAATGCTGCAAAATAATACTACAGGATTATATACCTACCTGGGTGTGTAATATAATGCTGCAAAATAATACTACAGGATTGTATACCTACATGTGTGTGTGATATAATGCTGCAAAATAATACTACAGGATTGTATACCTACCTGTGTGTGTAATATAATGCTGCAAAATACTACTACAGGAGTGTATACCTACCTGTGTGTGTGTGATATAATACTGCAAAATAATATTACCGGATTGTATACCTACATGAGTGTGTAATATAATGCTGCAAAATAATACTACAGCATTGTATATCTACATGTATATGTAATATAATGCTGTAAAATAATATTACAGGAGTGTGTACCTACCTGGGTGTGTAATATAGTGCTGCAAAATAATACTAAAGGATTGTATACCTAATGTGTGTGTAATATAATGCTGCAAAATAATACTGCAGGAGTGTATATCTTCGTGTGTGTGTAATATAATGCTGCAAAACAATATTACAGGAGTGTATACCTACCTGGGTGTGTAATATAATGCTGCAAAAATATACTACAGGAGTGTATACCTACATGTGTGTGTGATATTATGCTGCAAAATAATATTAGATGATTGTATACCGACATGTGTGTGTAATATATTGCTGCAAAATAATACTACAGGAGTGTATACTACATATGTGTGTAATATAATGCTGCAAAATAATACTACAGGAGCGTATACCTACATGTGTGTGTAATATAATGCGGCAAAATAATACTACAAGAGTGTATACTTACGTCTGTGTGTAATATAATGCTGTGTGTGTAATATAATGCTGCAAAAATAATACTACAGGATTGTATACCTACCTGGGTGTGTAATATAATGGTGCAAAATAATACTACAGGAGTGTATACTTACATGTGTGTGTAATATAATGCTGCAAAATAATACTACAGGATTGTATACCTACCTGTGTGTGTAATATAATGCTGCAAAATAACACTACATGAGTGTATACCTACCTTGGTGGGTAATATAATGCTGCAAAATACTACTACAGAGTGTATGCCTAATGTGTGTGTAATATAACGCTGCAAAATAATAATACAGGAGTGTATACCTACCTGGGAGTGTAATATAATGCTGCAATATAATAATACAGTATTGTATACCTACGTGTGTGTAATATAATGCTGCAAAATAATACTACATGAGTGTATACCTACCTGGGTGGGTAATATAATGCTGCAAAATAAAACTACAGGAGTGTATACTTACCTGGGTGTGTAATATAATGCTGCAAAATAATACTGCAGGAGTGTATACTTAATGTGTGTGTAATATAATGCTGCAAAATAATATTACAAGATTGTATACCTAAATGTGTGTGTAATATTATGCTGCAAAATAATACTACAGGAGTGTATACCTACCTGGGTGTGTAATATTATGCTGCAAAATAATATTACATATTACAGGAGTGTATACCTACCTGGGTGTGTAATATAATGCTGCAAAATACTACTACAGGAGTGTATATCTAATGTGTGTGTAATATAATGCTGCAAAATAATACTACAGGATATTATACCCACATTTGTGTGTAATATAATGTTGCAAAATGATATTACAGGATTGTATACCTACTGTTATTGTTTAATTGCATTAATAAGAAGTATTAGAAGTTTCTATTTTATCTGATAGTATTTAACGGTAAAATATGTTTATACTATTCCTTGGGCTATAATAACGATGCATATAATTTAACAACTTCCTGTTTCTTATTAAGTCAGTTAAATGCACGTATTACAGTTCTACAGATTAATTACAATGATATCCATGCAGGCGATAATAAACAGTACAGACGATGAATAATATCAAGCAACAATTTATACTTTGGCTAATGAAGTTGGTGATTGAATATTGTGGTGGAATATAAAGAGTTTAATGAAATTTCGTTTTACGAAGGAGGTGAGCATCTGATAAACAACAGACTGCGGAGTACTAGTTTATTTTTCAGATTTGCACGTGCCGTGAGGAGAAAACAGTTCTGTTCAGACATTGTATAATATGTATACAGGGAAAGAAATATATTTTACTTTATACTCGTCCTGTAGGACGTAGGACGAGTGGCATTGCCATGTTACTCGTTCTTATAGGATGTTTACTCGTCCTGCTCTGATTGTAAAAGTTCATAAGTCAAAGCAGTCAGATACCATCATTTAACACTATTGTATATAAATAAAACAAAGGGAAACATCATAATGTGTTGTTTTTTTCTTTATATAAATCAATGAAAATTATGAAACTTTGACCAGTATTATAGATGTCTATATTCTATAGTTCACTACATTTGATCATGGCCATTACAGTTACTGTGGCATGGTATACATGGTATATATTACCCCCTTTTCCTGTGAAAAAATCCCCTTTTAGGAAACAGCAACACTTTCTTTTGTAGAAAATGTAAACTCCAATACAGGAAAACAGCATACTTTTGCAATTCCTCTTCCTAAAGGCTCTGGTCCCAGTCACCTAAAAGCTGACAAATTCCCTTAAAGATTTCCCGGGTGAAAGTGTTATTTGTTTAACATCAAATACCGTAACGTGCGCGCTCCGTGAAATTAGAACGGGAGCCGCATTTTAGTATGTCCCAAAACGGAAATGCGTCATTTCCCAATATCCGGTTGACTTAAATTGCAATATATCGGTGAATAAACAGAGTTGCGACTATTTACTGCATTTAATCGCTTAATAAACTACTTAAGAACTATTTTCTTTGTTGTTGTTTTCTACTGAAATGTTACTCGTCCTCTCGGACGACCGATTCATGGGTTCACGCGTCCGGATTCGAAATTCACTCGTCAATACGAGCGGACGAGTGGAATTTTCGTGCCCTGGTATATTTTCGTTTTGCATTTTTAGAACACACACATATATATATATATATATATATTAAACTGTACTGGAAGGTTAAACTTTCCAGCGCGTTGAACTTTGAGTATCTTACTCTGCAATACATATCAAGCTAAACGTTCATGTAATCATGCATTTTAAGCTGCTGATATTTAAGTCTGCATTACATCATGTTCAAAGCTGTTTTTTTTTTATAGTTGATAACCATGCTGATTTGTGGTGTGATAACCTATTAACGTAATGATAACCGCACGTTATTTAGTTGAAAATAATTGCTGATATTCTAGTAAACTTAAACAAATCGGTGCTCTTGCAGTCACGTGATGGACATTAATATAACTAGAGTTTAATAACCAGTGTTTTTGAGATACGGGAAATATCTCCCGAGGTAGAGAAAAGAACGAGTGCAGAGGACGAGTTCTTATATATCGGGGCCATTTCTCTACCGAGGGAGATATTTTCAGTATCTCAAAAACACTGGTTATTAAACTATATATTACATAATTTAAAATGATATTTAGAGATTAATACATGGGTGATGCGTTATTGTCCGTCATATCGGCCCGAGACCCGAATATCAGCCCGCAGGCTTTAAAATAGCCTGAGGGCCGATATTGGTCGAGGGCCGATATGACGGACAATAACGCATCAACCATGTTTTATTCTTTTTATCATATATATACGCATTTTCATTGGGATTTTATATATAAAAAAGATCAAAGGATATTAAACTGTTAGATTTACCGAATTAATTTATAAAATAAAAATAGCAAAAAATGAATGAACGAAAACAATAGGACATGTAGACTAGTTTTAACTTAAATTTATTGTTTGTAGTTTATTCTCTCTCTTTTTCTTTTTTAATTCGTCCATTCCATTCCTATTTCGATCTCTTTATTTCCCGTTCTTGCTGTTTCAGTGCATTTCTTTTGGCTGTCAGTACGTCCCTTGAATGCTTAAACTCCTTATCTAAAGGTACCTCTTCTCGATCAAGTACCAGCTGATGATGGCATGGACTGATTTCATCGAGTCTGGCTGGTATTCAGTTTTGTGGGACTATGGATTCTACTCAGAATAAAACTTCCAATATAGACCGTCCAACTCCTTGAAGCAAATTTCTTCAGTTACTCTAGTCGAACGAAAACACTCCGTGAAAAAATGTAAAGCCAGATTTAGTTTTTCTGTATATCTAGTTACATTCCTCGCTTTGTTGACAAAAATCCTACTGTATGTCAGTTTCATTTACTTCATGATACCTTCCCTCAATAATTTGTCCATCTAAGTACAATAAGTAAAATAAGTTGTTTAATAGCCACTGACGCTAAAGGGCCAGTCACATTGGCCTTACGACTTCTTGCGATCAAGAAAATGAAGAAAATCGCAAGAGATCGCAGAAAATCGTGCGGTAAGCCGTATGTAGTCGCAGGCGATCGCAGATACTCGTACAACCAAAATCGGTCACAGCAAGGTTTTTGAACATGCACAAAAACCTTGTTGCGACCGAAGTGATCGCAAAGGGTTGCAAGGCGTCGTACAACTATATGCACGACATCTCGCAGTCTTTCGCAAGTGATCGCAGATGATCTCAATATTTTTGGGCACCTGTGCAGCTGCGTACAGTTGCACTACCAGTTGCACATCCTTGTGATCGGTCTTACGATAGATGGTGCATGTCCACGACTTTTCGTGCGAGCGATTTTAAAGTAGCGCCACCTCTGAGATATCTTTGCTACCAGTTGCGAGGATTATAATAAAATATATAAAGATAAAATAATAAACCAAGTTTTATTCATTGAAATATTATCGGGAAACATATAGTGTCACAATATTTAGTTGGATATAGTTGGATTTAACTTAAAAAAGACATGGCGCTTGCTGCACTTCCACCTTTAAGACTGCTTCATTTACGAATGCAAGTAAGACAACAGTTACAGTTAAACGCGTTGGGTATGGCGGCCGTAATGCAAAATCGGCGGAGGAGGCGGCGTAGGTTTTGGGTCAGGCCCTGGATTCAGCGTAGGAATATGTTTGGAGATTATGAAAATCTTATGGTCGAGCTTCAGCGAGAGGCGAGGGGCGATTTCACCAACTATCTACGAATGGAGCCCGATATGTTTCACGAACTGCTGCGTCGTGTTTTCGGTGGCATTTTATGAATTTAGTATTCAGAGATAATTTTATATCTGGCAATGCTCATATCACATATGAGAAGATGAATTTATATACCACACGACAGGTCACATTTAGTCGCTCAACCAATCGCAATATTCTGCAAGTGATCTTAGACAGTCGCACGTGCGATCTCAGCAATTCGTACGACAAGTCACGGATCTTTGCGACCGTCGCACGATTGCTGTCCGATTTTGGTCATGCGATGGATCGTAATGAACCTCGTAGTGTGACTGCAACGTCTGCGATTGCCTCCGACCTCGTCGCGACATTTTCACTCTGCGACTTGGGGAATCGCAAACGATCGTAAAGGCAATGTGACTGGGGCTTAACGTACTCTCGCCTCGCCGGCTTCCATTTAAACGCTTATTTAAATGAGTCAGTTACGTTACTAGACGTCATTTCGGTTACGTCATGTCATTGACGGGTTTAACGTCACCGTTACGGTTTAAAAAAAAAGAATAAAAAAAAAACACATTTCAGTTTGTCGTAACCGTCGATGTGCCATAAGAAGTTAGGTTCCAGATTTATGTAATGATTAGGCCTCTCTGTCAAAGTCCCTTTGATCATACTTTGGGATACTTCAGATAGCTTGATATTTTAAACATACGATCTAAGTAGATGTGTTTTAGATTATATAAAGCTAATAACGTATCATATTTATGAATGTCAGTTTACTGTAAATTGTTGTTTTGAATACGTTTTCCATACACCAAAACTGTATATTGTAAGCAAGTGGGTGGGGGAAAGTAATGTTACCAGTTTAACTTCATGAGTTTTCGTACATTCTTCATTTTATCACTTCAAACGTAGGATAACCTCCATCCATAAATACTATTTGTATAATAAGTTGTCATGATTTGTCATTGTTCGTTGTGCAAAGATGTATATTTTTTTTTGTTTTTTAGATTTTTTTTTATTGGTCATATTTCTTACAGTAGTTCAAAAATAACAAAGATAGATAAAATAGCAATGCAAAAACTGAGTAGATCAATGTTAGTAGCATCATGTTTATGTATACACATCAATGTATCAATTACAGAGTAACAGCTATGTTGGTGGATCCTATCTAGACTTCTTATCGCTTTATTATAGTTGTGATTTTATTCTTAGCATTGTTATAAAATTTTCGAACTAAGTACATAAAACAATATATGTTGAGTCTACATAAGATCCATCAACTACATTTAATATTGAGAAATACAACTAAGAGTTGAGTATATGCTTTAAGCAATCCCATTTTTTTGTAATGATTTCCGATTTTTTATACGCGCACATATATCTAGAATAAAGTTCAACATTTTTTTCTTGCTTTAATTTTTCAATATATGGATTCAACTTTGGAGTAACACCCTTAACTTTACAACAATATATATAGTATTTAGCTAATATAGCACAAGTATACAAACATTGGTTCTCAATTGACATATTAGTAATAGTATTCAAAAGAAAGTTCTCCTTTGTTAATATAAATGTCAAGTTACATTCTGTATGAAGATGTTCCTTTAATCTAAGCAAAAATGTTTTAACAACTGCACAATCGTAAAATAAATGTTTATATGTTTCTTTACTTTCGCTACAAAAGGTGCATAACTCTGTTTCAATAAGTTTACATTTATATAACATTGCATTCGTATAAATAATCCTGTGTAAAAATTTGAACTGAAAGTTTTGCATCTTTGTATCAAGGATCTGGAATGGAGTTGAATAAATTATTTCCCATTCAAGCATAGTTTCCGGTTTTATTTCCGTTTCCCATTTTATGATAGCTTTTTCATTTTTAACAGCTATTTTTTCAATAAACAAATTGTAGAAAATAGCTGTTATCTTTTTGTTTCCTTTAAGAATATTCGTGTATTTGGTTTCAGGATTTTCAAGTTTTCTCTGATTTGCGATAGCATGTTTCCATTGTCTAGGGATAGCGTTTAAAACTCCAAAATAATCTAAGAAATGGGTATTCAAATTGTACTTTGTCAAAAACTCCTGATGGCTTAGGAATGAACAGTCACCTTTCACTAAATCATTAATAAAGAATATGGATTGACGGATCCATGACTCTTTAAGGAGCATTCTATTATTTACCTGGATATTATCATTGTTCCATATGCTTTGAGAGAGAACTTGTTCAGGGGTTGTGGGAGGCAGATCTTCAATGTTAGCCCATTTGCATATTAAACTTTGCCAAAAGATATTAAAATGTATTGCTATACGTTTCAATCCAAGGGGTGAAATAAACAGAAATTTATCTCCTCCAAAACGTTCAATATTGTCCAAAAGTAAGGTTTTCCATTGCGCCTTATAATTCACATCACATATTTTTTTAAACCATGTCATTTTAAGTGCATCACAAAAAGATGCTACGTGTATCATTTTTATTCCTCCATTTTGTTTCTCGTTAATCATAGTTTTCCTTTTTATTTTGTCTCTTTTTTCATCCCAAATAAAGTTGTAAAATACAGTTTCTATTTCATGTAATATTTCTGTAGATGGAGTGTTAAGTACAGTAAAACACTGTATTAAAATAGGAAGGGCCAAAGATTTTATCACTGTAACTTTCCCAATTATTGTTAATTTTCTAAATGACCAATCTTTTAAAAGGTTTTTTATGGATAATAGTTTTTGTTTAAAATTATCAATTGTCATATCGTCTTTATTTAGGTCATACACTATTCCTAATAATTTGAAGTTCCCTCATGATTCCAAAGTATTGCTTTTTCAGTAACTAGTTCCTCACCACAACCCCTTTTAGCCCCGAACCATATTGCTTGTGTTTTTTCATAGTTAGCTCTCATTCCAGAACAACCAGCAAATTGTTCAATGACATTCAGACATGTATTTAATGAAATTTCATCTCCTGAAAGTGTAAGTGATGAATCATCTGCATATTGGTTAATGAGATATTCTGATCCATTATATTGAAATCCTTTTATATTTGGGTTCATTTTTAAAGCAGCACTTAATAGTTCTACACACAAGATAAATAAATATGGAGAAAGGGGGTCGCCTTGTCTCACTCCGCGTTCTATATTAAACGGTTCAGATAAATACCCATTGTTAATTATAAAACTGTTTACATCATTATACAAGGTATTAAACCATCTAATAATGGAATCCCCAAAGCCGAGGAATACAAGTGTGTCCTTTATAAATTGCCACTCTAACGAATCAAAAGCTTTTTCGAAATCAACTAATAACAGAATACCGGGTAAATTTTCTTTCTTTGCTTTTTCCAAAATATCGAAAATTGATCTGTTACAATCTCCCATGTATCTTCCTTTAATCAAGCCAGATTGTGTCTCGGAAATGAGTTTATCCAATACTTTTTTTATCCTATGTGCAATGGCCGATGATGCTATTTTTTGATCCACAGGTAAGAGGGTTATTGGACGCCAATTTTTTAGGAAATTTTTTGGTTTCCCTTCTTTAGGTATGCAAGTGATAAGTCCCTGTTTTTGACTTACAGATAATTGTTGATGTGTATAAGCATAATTCAAAGAGTTCACTAAATATTGTCCTATATCTGACCAGAAAAATTTATAATATTCTACGGTAAAACCATCCAATCCAGGAGATCTATTGTTTTTCATATTCTTTAGGCTATTCAGACATTCGGCCATTGATATTGGGCCCTCCAATGAATCCCTTTCTTCTTCATTTAATTTATTTAAAAATGGATTTTCATCGTCAAAGAAGACTTCTCTATCAAATCTATCTATGGTTACTTTTTTTGAGCTATACAAGTTTTTATAAAAGATTCTTTGCTCATTTAGAATTTCCTTTGGATTAGTGATTTCTTTATGATTAACAATTATTTTTGGGATTAATTTTTCTGTATAATGTCTCTTTTCTAAGTTACAAAAATATTTTGTGCTTTTTTCTCCCTCCACCTTCCATTTTGCCTTTGTTCTTAATATTATACCCTTAACTTTTTCTTCTCTAATTTCTTTAAGCTCTGAACTTAATTTTAATATGTCATCTTCATTTTTTCCTCATCGCTTTGGAGATCTCTAATCCGTGATTCAATATCTTTTTCTTTTTTTTCTCGATCTCTTTTTTTATAAGTTGAATATGAGATTGTTTTTCCTCTCATCATCAGTTTTAAAGTTTCCCACAATAATTGATCGGTTATATCAATTTCATTATTATCAGAAGAATACTGCTCAATAGTGTTTGAAATGCATAGCTTTATAATATTTACATATTCAATGTCATTAAGTAAACTGTTATTCATTTTAAAGGTACCTCTACCCCTTTCTTGCGAAATGAATTTCAATGAGATTGAAATAGGATTGTGATCCGATTTATATCGTATGTCAATATCAGCATTATCTATCAACTCTGTTAGCTCTGATGTTATCAAAAAATAGTCAAGTCGTGCTTGTTTTTTATTTGGTCCGGTCCAAGTAAATCTTCTTTTATTTGGATTTATTTCACGCCAGATGTCAAACAAGTCAAAATCTGATATCAGTTCTTTTAAACACCTTTGTGTATTTTGATTATTTTTATGTTTATAATTAATGTTATCTAAATCGTAATCTTGGGTGACGTTCCAGTCACCACCTATTATAATTGCTGTGTTTTCAATAGAATCTATAGTTTGAAAGAGTTTTTTAAAAAACAGTGGATTATCATCATTAGGTCCATATATTGCCACTAATGTTATCTGCTGTTCATAAAATTTAATGTCTACCACTATATAGTTACCATACGGATCTACAATACTGTTCAAGATTTCAAATTTAAAACTATTTTTGAACATCATAGCCACTCCCCGGCTGCTACTGGTATGAGAGCTAAAAATGGCTGTGTAACCCCATTCTGAACGCCATCTACTTTCAACTTCTTTAGTGGAGTGGGTGTCAACCAAAAATGTTATGTCATATTTGTCCATACATCTATGAAATATGTCTCTTCTTTTAAGTGAATCTGTGAATAAGCCTCTGCAATTAATACTACCTATTTTCAAATTAGTCATAGCTGTCTATTACAAATGTATATTGCTTAACTATCTTCTTTCTGAACAAACTTAAGAAACCTAGACCACATTTTTTAAAATTATAGTGCCTCTTCATGTTCATTTACCACCTTTCCAAAATAGAAATTCCTAAAAAGGGACCACTTCTGAAGTCAAGTGGTGAAAAAAACAAACCAAAACAATTTATGATCAAAAACAACAAAAATGTAAACAAAAAGAGAAATGTAGCTCCTAAATTTAATTTTAAAAGAGAGCAAAGATTAGGGGTATAAATATAATAATCTCATTGGCAGTGGAGGTAAACTTATACCCCAATGAAGCACCATTTTTACTGTATAAAAACAACAACATTGTCAACCACAAAAATAGCATTTTATCTGTTTCATATACAAAAAAAAGCAACAACATTTTTTCGTACAAACTATGCTCTTTCCCTTATTGACTTATATTAAGAAGAATTTCACCTCTGTGAAGCACAACAACTTACAGCTAAATGTTCCATCAATAGCTATGAAAGTAGCTATTGATAAGCATTTACATCAGTATATAGTTACGGAAGTAGCTATTTAACGTTTGCATAAAATAACGTTAATTTTAGCTCAAATGGATGCTACACAGAGATAATATTCTCAATATTTGAATATGAACCTCAATGTGAGACAACGACAATATATATACAAAAATAACAATATTATATCTGCTCGATATAAATATACTATAAATATATCTTCTCAGCAATGATTTGAATATTAACCTCAATATGAGACACAATAAAAAATAACTGCTTGAAATAAATATATTAACTAAATATATCTTTGTACAATTATGCAATGCCTTATTAACATTCCCTTATCGATCGCATCAAAATAATTCCTCCCTATGGAGTACAACAAATTTGATGTAGATTAACTGAGCAAATGACTTTCAATTTCAGCGCCATACCTCCACTAAGGAGAGCTCTTTTGTGTATACAAATCTATTTTTAGTCTTGTAACGCTTGACTTCTTCGCAGTTTAAGGCCACACGGAGATATTGCATTGTTTTATTTCATCATTCATTGTGTGTAAGTGTACTTATTTATACATTTATTATTGAATATCGGTACAGGTTTAATCTTAAATTATTTATTGTATAAGTCAAATGTAAACTCTCCCAACATAATATGGTTGAGCTGACCCGACGTCCCGACATGAATCTGTGGATTCCCAACTGCCCTACGATATTCTGTAGAGTTGTTGATTTTCCAACAAGATTCTGTTGGATCGCCCAACCAAATTTGGTTGGATCTGAGTTTAGTATAAAAGCAGCCGATTTTTAGAATCGAGGACTTTCAGCATTCAGAATCCGTGGGGAGCAGTCGCATTTTGGCCCGTTTGGAAATTGGCAGAATTTCATATTTCGCGCCGGGTGACACCATTATACCAGTAGTAGTTGAGTATTAGAGGTGCGTCACGGGGTATTTTCGGGTAACTTGCGAAATAAGCGACTATTGGCCGGATTTTAACTGAGAGTCCTCTTTCAATATAAAAGGCTTTAGAAGATACTATTTTGGTTCTGAAAGTACTTGCCACAATATTATACTAGTATATAAAGGAGTGGATACAGTAGAGATTTGTTGTTATTCCAAGTCCAATATAGAACAAGTGAGTCCTGACAGAAATTTACGTCACTTGCAAGACGAGAGGCCGCTCGGTTGTAACATTTATATATACTCTACGTGTAAGACGGTTTCTTTTCCGCTGGTTGATGCCAAATGGGTATATAATGTGCATCAGCTCTCGAACGGTTTCCTGCGTTACTATATATCCATTCTGCAAACACTTAGATGCATCATTTCATAACCATGTAGTTTTCCAGATTTTTAAACTTCTTTTAGAATAAACATGCAACACTTACAATGTCACAGTAATTCACACGACGAAACACTTTCAGTCGTTTGAGCACCCTTCTTTATGTTAGCATACTGATTTTCATGCCATTCATTGCAAGACATCCTAGAATTTTGGAATAATTCAAGCCCACTTCAAAATACGAACGAATTTGAGCGTCCCTATCAGTAGTGTACAAAGTGAGGGTACCGGCGCAGTTTTTTTGAGGGACGTTTTATGCAACGAGTCAGTACATTTATCAGCCGGCAAGCAAACCAACACATTTAAAACACGTTACTGCCCACTCAAAGAAAACGAACCCAATACCCCCAGTTTCTAAACAATTTTTAAATAATTGCTACCTTTTTAAATCAACCCCAAATAAAACAACTGCATATCGGGTAATCAATATCTTTCAATCCCAACACCGCAGATGATTTTAGTCTCGGCTGGTAAACAAAGTCGGAACCCCAGTTTGCTACTTTTTGGAAGGGTGCAACTTTTCAAATCACACTTTTATATCTTAAATGTCTTTAAACAGTACCCAACTATTGAAATCCTCATTGTAACCTTTCCATTTATTCAATGCTTGTTTCTTTTTGTAATCACGTCGTACTACTTTTTCAATTCTGAATATTTCTTGATCAGCTTTTAACATGCAACCCCATTTTGAAATATCTCTACCGAAAAATATGTAGAGACACATCTGAAGTTTGGCAAGTCCTCTTGCTAGCATGTCCTGGGAAAGAACATTACTAGCACCCCGTGTGGTAAGCCTCTAACGAAATGAAATGTAGAGATACACCTGAAGTTTAGCAAGTCCTCTTTTTTTACCCCAATAGCCTGAATTGAAATATTTTGTTAAAATAACTTCAACATCAAGCTTCTCGGCTGTTAAACAAAATCAGAATGAACAGGACAATCATCCTCGTTATCTCTATACACATCAAATTTTCCCATGGAATATTTTATTTTTTTGCCTTCACATATTTTGCATTTTAAATTGAGAAGATTTCTATTGATATGATCAAGTTTTTATAGATAATAATTTATTTATAATTGTAATCGTTTTCGCTTGTTGATTTGACTTTTCCTAGTATCTAGAAAATCAGCATAAATCACATCATATTCCACCCGACCCTGTTTGCATGCCAACAATGCTGTCCTATATTTGCCTTTCAACTCCTCAAGTTTTCCATATGTTTGATCCATATATAAAGTATTATATTATATTTAAATATTTATATGCTAATGTATCCCAGCCATTGCCTAATATGTACCTTTTGTCATCATATGCGGAGAAACTTTTTTTTATTAATTTCATAACTGCCCAGCTTGTGTTTGTTAGATCTGATAACTTTCATTTTATGATGAGCTTCTGTTTCCGTGAATAAAATATTTTTGTAGTTATCATGTGTTATCTCTTTTTTGACAACACAGTTTTTAACACCTTTGCATTTCTTTGTTTCAGTATTATCAGCTAAATGTAGGAGTATGACTCAATAAAACCGAGTCTGCTGCTTTATTCTCTTAATTGTGTTTGTTGCTCTCAAAGGATCACCTTTATCAGTATTTATTACTCCTTAATCCAACAAACTCTACGATTACCGCACCACAGGCTTCATCTTTCATCTTACCAATAACCTTTTTGTTATCGCTGAAGTAAAACGCACGTTTTGGATTATAATCGCTGTTATCAAAAAGTTCTTTGTCTTTGTAAAGATCAGCATACACATCTTTTGTTTTAATTTCATAACATAGAGAATCAGTGTCAGTAAACACCAACTTAACTTTTTCATTGTATTTGTTTTTAGTATAATTGTAGTGGAAATCATACATCAAGTATTTTGACAAGTCCAAAATACACATACAATCATAACAAGGGCGATTTAAGACTAGTCTTTATATGACTGGCAAACAATTTTTCATTAAACATTTTGCAAGAAATAAACGATGGTTTTGCCGCATATTTCAAAAGAACTTCCTCGTCATGCGTCAGCTTAACATTAACTCTCTTTCTCAAGTTTTCCATCGTCTTGCCAAAAACCGAATTATTCATAAGCTTGAAGAATTCGTTTTCGAAAGCGTTTTTTCCTGCTGTCCTTTTTGTAGTATTGAAGTCGATATACACTTTCAACCATTAAGACTCATCAAACTGGAGTATCCTGTGTATCTTTTTCACTTTCAACCCCAAACTTTCATACAACTTTAAATTTCTATAATGTGTAACATATTTTTCCTTGTCCTTCAATGTAGTAACAAGTTTGTTAACTTTACTAGTTCCCAAATCAAACTTACTCTTCAAGTTTTTGCAGTAGTCCGACAGCCACTCATCTTTTATATTTAAACTTTCCGGAGCGAGAGGATACTCATTATGCAAGTCATGTAACTCTTCTGGATATTCAAGATCACACTCAACAAGAAAGTTTGATTTCCCTTCTTCAAATTTATCGACCCATTTAAAATTACCAGTTGGTAAAGGTTGACACATCGCCCACCCGTACAAGTTGTTAGCATCAGGATACATTATATACTTATTCTGTTTACTACTATCATAGTTTTCGTTATACTTATTATTAGCTTTCTAATATCTAGTTGCAATATAACTCACGCCACCTGTCATCCCTTTTTCTACAAACAGATATTTATCAATATCAGTAATCAAGTCACGTTTCATCCTAGTCATTTTTAAACAGGCATCCCAAGCTAAACCAGGACTACTGAAGTAATGACAAGGATCTAATTTGTAATAATCAAAGCTCATTTTTCTGAAGTTCTCAAAAACATCAGCTAGCAGTAAAACATCGCTTTTCAAATACAGATCATGATATTTCCTCATGTTTTTGATCTTAACGTCTTCCATATTATTTAAGCATATTCATAATCTTCATCTGAGATATTTGCATCATTTAACTGAGAGTAGAAGCTTTTCTTGTCAGGCAATTGTTTTTTTCGAAGCATTCAAAGCTATCCATATAATCATACGGGTAAACTCCTTTTCTCTTCAAAAGTTCTAATTTTTCATCAAAGTATTTTTGAGAGATATATTTAAACAACGGAATGTTTTTCATCAAGTTATCGAGTGATTGAGACATAAACTATAAACTATCTATAAACACTAAATTAGACCCCAACATGAAAGTCATATATCTTTCCATGTTATTTGGTATAACATTTATCGTTTTTTTGAACTTTCCGATGTGCTGCATTACAAGGTGAGCGTCATAACCCCTCAAATTATGAAACACAACATGTATCTTTTTAGTTAACTTGAAACTGAGATTGCATGCATCATGAGCATTTCCTCTAAACTTCCCAGTTATGTGGCAATGATCTCTAACTGCCCTGTCACACGTCATATATCGTTCATCGCAAATATGAAATTTTTCAGCGCCTAAATTCTTTTTCTTCTGCCACTGTCATTGTCAAATCTTTCTTAAAGCATGTATTTGCATTTTTTTTACAATATTTTTCATCCTCTATCATTTGTTCTAAAAACTTATAAACAGCATTTAGTCCTCTGTATGGTACAACCGGTTTGGAATATTTGTCATCATAGCAGCAGGCAACCTTGTATCCGTAACTACAATCAGTGTGTTGCTGATATGCATCTGTATACGAGTATTTTTAGATTATTTGTAGTTGAAGAGATTTTTTCCATTATTGCTTCAAAATCGGCATGTATAACAAATGGAACCATTAATTGCCTATCATAGTTTTTAAAGAAAACCTTTTCACTCGCAAAAGGCATTTTTATTGCTTGCTTGCCATTCAGAGAAAAACAATCAGGTTTATGAAATTCCAAGACATTTTCTAATGAAAAACACTGCAAACATGTTTTGCAGAACCATTTTTTTCTTTATGAGATGTTTGACTATACATTAAACTGTTGAACTTTTTTATCTACACATAATTTTATTTTTCTTCGACAACCAAAAGCATATCGCATTCTTCTTCAGCTCTATTTTTTGATATGTATAGAGGATACACCCCACTTTTTTCATATCCAAAAACATTAAGGGACACTGTCCGTAACTTTTAGTTTATAAAACACACAATAATTATGTTCGCAAACATTACACACTAAACATTATTGAATATTTACTAATTAAAAGCAAGATTGTTTAACGGAATTCAATCGCGGTACAAAAAAAAGTAAATCCGCTTTGTGCGTTTGAACTCGCAGCCCAAACTAAAATTACACTCGCCGTAATAATAGTATGCGTGAGTATAAAGTGGTCGACAACGCTCCCGACTGAGCTAAGCGGGCTATACATATTTCGCAATACATACTGTGGTGAAAACCTAATGCGCTAATGGAAGTCACGTGATCGCAGAAAAGGTAAATATTGTGGGTCCCACTTTTTACATATAATAAATAAAACTTTTTTTTTTTCAAACTCACGAATGTATTCCTACATACTTCTTAGGGTCTATCCTCATGTTTTTATGTATACATTTCACTGAATAAAAGTCAGCCAGTTATTTGGTTATGCTCAATATCTGCTTACTTACGGACAGTGTCCCTTTAAAACATATATTATTTCTATTTTGGGAATTTGCTTTAATGTAACAGGAAATGTATTTCCATCGTAATCAAGATCAACAATGTGCTTTTCTTTGATATTGTTTTAACATCTAAAACTTTCTTTGTCTCCTGTCCAATGCAGACAACATCACTAAATGTGGCATTTTTTCTCCAACAGTGCCTTGCATCAGTCAAGATGTTTATTCCGTTGACATCTTCATTCTCAGACAAGCCAGCTGCAGATGTTGCTATTTCTTCTTGCAATACTTGTTCCTTGGATCTGCTGATCGCACTGGAGACTACCTCTTCATATGATGTTTGCAGCTCTTTCATGTATTTATCGCCTATTTCACCAATATTTGCTTCTTGGCAAAATTTATTTTCAGTGGTTTGGTAACACACCAGAAGTAAAATAGCCATGAGCAATCCTTGCATTGGCTAGAAATTTCCCCTGTTCTATGTGTGGTGAAGATGTCTATGAAAATGAATGGTTTGATTGTTCACATTCCATATTTAGAGAAAGTACATGGCGTATTCTTTTACTGTCTTTTATTTTAATATTGTTTTCACATTTAGATGCATGGGATTCAACCTGTGACATCAGATTTTTCACCGAACTGACAGATCCAACAAACAGTAGTTCATTGACTGCATCATCTTTGTCTATGTACTGGTACATGTATAACGACTCATCTAAGTCTGCTGCATTATCTCCATTTCTGTCTGTTGGAATGTTAGTGTTGATAAAAAAATCAAAAACCCTGTGTAAGAGCTCAAAAGTCGAAATTACATTGAATTTTCCCTCTCCAAGAAACAATTTCAATCTATCCATTTTGTTGAGCAACTCCATTTTTTTCATTTTCTGTCTTGTAATAATATTCTATTCGTCCCCTTAGACTGGTTTGTCTTTGTTTCTGTCGTTTTCTAGCTTCTTTAGAACATGACGGATATGTCCTTGCTTCAAGTTTCATAGCATCCCGTATTCTATTTAATCCAGGCTGTTCAACAGGATTATCCATGTTTTACTCTATTTCACTATTTGTTTTATTCTCAATTCCACTGTTTATCACATTAAAATGGCACTTCTATGAACTTTACCGCCAAAATAAATGTAATATGATGACTAAACAGAAATCAATGCCATATATATTCACACTGTCAGCAAATAGTTCATGATATACTACGTTTGTGTTAAATGAAAATTAATTGCCAATTATAGTTTGTCTGTTGAAACAGTGAACTGATCAGGGATCAGTCCTGTGTATAACTTGGATGTTGTAAGAACATATTGTGCTGGGAATTACAATTTAAAATAATTATTGTGAAATGGCTGGACATGATGAAGATAACAAAATAAGGAAGTACATAGTATATATGACAAAGGAACAGAATGACATTACTGAAGGAATATTCATTTTTCATGGGTGGGATATTGAAGTACAAAGTGGTGATTCTGATTCTGATGTTCGATATGGACATGATAGAGATGATTTATTATCAGGAACACACGTACATGAACAGTACTTATCCACAAACACAGATACAAATGTCCGATCTCAGAGTACTGCTAGGGTGGTTCACACGGTGCACAACAAAGACAAAGGTGTTCTACAAAATGCATGTGCCTCTCTACCCAGCCCAAATGATGTAGACAATCAAGGACATGACCAGAATGAACACAATGATCATAACATTCCTTGCATACACTGTTTGAACCTTCCATGTGTAACTGCTTATCCGCAAGCATGGCTTGGAAGGGGTTTAGCTGCACGTCCTGGCAATAATGTCATTAGAAAAATAAAATGCTTTACAAAAAGTTTTGGGTGATGTTGGACAGGCGAGGACTCTGGAGCAACCCTATTTATTTAGCAAGAAAACACCAGTCCATGAGTGAATCGCATGTAGAACTTACACAAACAGAAATAATGCCAGAATGCGTTCTAAACCAAGTGAGACACTTGTATCCAAACCCTAAAGATGTACCTTACATGGGACACTTCTGGTGAATTATACATATATGGATACTTAAAACACCAAGACAATACTGTTATCGTTACCTTACATGGGACACTTCTGGTGAATTATACATATATGGATACTCAAAACACCAAGACAATACTGTTATCGTTACCTTACATGGGACACTTCTGGTGAATTATACATGTATGGATACTCAAAACACCAAGACAATAATGTTATCGTAACCTTACATGGGACACTTCTGGTGAATTATACATGTATGGATACTCAAAACACCCAGACAATAATGTTATCGTTAAAGGTACTTTATTCTACTTTCTTTCTTTTGAACATCTTAAACCTTATTATAATGATCAACAGGCAATATATATACCTCTCTGCAACATGAATGAAATGTTCCAAGTTAAACCCCTGTCACACTAGGGCCGCGTTCTCACGGCGATCCCACGGCGTCCAAGAAAAATGCAGAACGCCGAGGTGCGCGCAGTACGATCGCAAGCATCGCCGCAGCAACGCAGTGGCATCGCCAGTAGACGCATTGGGATCGCATAGAACGCCAAGCGACGGCGCGCACTTTGAGCATGCACAAAACAAACGCCGTCGCCTGGCGTTCTGATAAGAGCGCAGTGGGGTCGCCGTAAAGTCGCCATAGCAGCACAGTTAGGTCTCCTACAACGCCACAGGAGCTCCGCGGGCGCGCACAGAGGTCGCAGTGCGAACGCTGTGGTTGTCGGTGGCGCTTGCACGGAGATTGTACGGCGTTCTCTGAGATGTCACTGCGTCTCTACCGCGCTTATACAGCGCGTCTACGGCGCGTATACGGAGTGTAATTTATTTTACTGCGCTCTTACAACGACTGTACGGAGCTGTCACGGCGATCATTGCGCTCCCAAGGCGCTTCTACCGCGTCCATCGGCGTTTGCATGACAAAAACGAACAAAATAGTATAAATGAATTATAGGTAGTGCAAACGAACTTCTTCAACACGCCGTCAGCGCAGTGTGAGCGCCGTGAAAGCGCAGTCCACGCAGTGGAAGCGCCGTGAGAGCGCAGACAATCGCCAACAAGAACTCCGTAGGAACGCGATAGAACGCCATGGGAGCTCCGTAGCAACGCCTTGGTCGCTGTGAGGACGCCGTGACATCTCCATCTTCACGAAAAATATCAGATTTTTCTTGCGATCTCACGGCGTTCTGGAAAATTAAACAACGCCGTGCCAACGCAGTGGAAACGCGCTATAGTGTGACAGGGGCATTAACGAAAGATATGTTTATTATATAAAACAAGTTCAGGATTAAAATAACTGTTATAATATTTTCTTCAAGTGTTCATACATTTTCTCCAGCTGTAATGTTACATGTCGTCTGCTGTAAACACTACCACGTGTATTTGTGTACACTTCTCAGTTCCTGACCCCACAAGCTCCTACCTCATATTTTCAAATTTCTGTCAGTTGGGTTTAAATAAACGTTGAAACTAGGAATAATAAATGCTTTTACACAAATATTTTTTTACCAATACAAGTGTTTAATATCAGTGTACTTCTGTGCCAAATATATATTTTTTTTATGAGGTGGAATTTTCAAGATTTTGAAAAAGGACTCCCTGATGTAACCATGTATAAAATTAAATGAAAAACCTGCCCCTGCTCCAACTAGTGGCTTTTATACGGCAGTTGCCCCTTTAACGAGCGAATTAAAGAAATCAATAAACAAATGGTTGATAACAGTGAACTTGAAGCTGCTATTGCTGAAGCTACAACACAAATGAGAACTGCTTTTACTACCGAAATAACTCAAATTAAAATATCAAACGAACAGATAATCACTAACGTTGACGATATCAACAAAGAGTTTGAAGACATCAAAAAGAAATGATTGACAGTTAAGTCGCTAACAACTGCTTTGAGCAAAATGGTTGATAAAGCTGCCCAGGATGTGAAAAACAAAGCTTTTGATAATGAAATAATTCTTCTCAAAGGTGCATTAGGACAGGATTATGCAAAATTAAATAAGAAAATGATTGACAAAAATGAACTCTTGACTGCTATGTCTGATGTTTCGAGACAAATGAGAGCTGCTCAGGATGAAAGAAGCAAAGCTTTTGACAGCGAAATAGCTTCATTGAAACAGTTTAATCAAAAATCTGCCATACAGCAATTCTTAGCATAATTGATGAGTTGAAATCAAAAGTAGAAAATTTAAGTCGGATTCTAATTCTAGAATATGCAATAGATGATGGTATAAGCATCATGATAGATAATAATGCAGAAAGCTACGTCCAAGTGTCATATCCAACACAAAAACCACTTGACAGAACCAAACGGGATGGGTTTCTCAGCGCGTTTACTCTTGTAACCAATCCATTTGTAAAAACTGGAGAATATGCTACGGAATTGGGTGGAGGTGTACTATTGATTTTATGAATATTGAGTTCTGCTCAACTCGGGGCTAGAGGGCGTGAGCGGTAGCTAGAATATTTCACTACCGCTCATGAACAGTCTCAATCAAACCGAGACTGCAATATTTCGTATGTGTCGTGCTCGGCTGTTTCCAAACGTCCATTATCATACTCTTTTTTTGGTAATTGTAAAACCAGGTCGTTATATAGTTGAAGTAGACCTTGCATGTGATGTTGTAAATACAAACAATCGTGGCGTGGAGTCTTTCAGTTTGTTTGAAGCGGGTGCTCAAGCAAAAATAGAAAACGGTAAATGAATACTCAAAGGAACATTTGAGGCATATCTTCCTAATCTAAATATTGGACAATCTCTCCATTCAACATAGGTAAGACTACTAAAGTTTTCAATTTTGAACAATCAAGCTTTAAACTGTATTACAAAGGTGCTTAATTTTATCTACTAATATGTTTAATTGAACAAGAAATTGTATTATCATCAGAAAGAGCTTCAATAATTAATAGCTCAAATACACCGAGTAATTTTACAACTGTATTTGATAGACCATTGATGTTAGATAAGAATAAACAGTAGGGTATTGGACTCGATATGATTAATTCTATGACTTACTCATGGTATAATATTAGCGAGGATTTTAATAACAAAGTGATAAGGTATCACAATGGAAACGATAAAGATATAAAAGCAATTATATTTACTAATAGAAATTACAGTTATGCTGATAGTGATAATTATATAAAAGAAACATTGACTGTAAACGGTGATTTGACTGATGACTCGTCTGTCCCGATAAGAATTGATTTTGATTTATCAAGTTTCAAATATTTAGTTACCATTCATAATAACTTTATGCTTGATTTAAGAGAATTAAACTTTCACACCTTGATTGGGTTTGACAAAGACGCGGTTATTAGAGAAACCAAATTTGGGACATTAGTATCAAACATACAAATTATATCGATACTTTATACATCCCCTATGATTTGATAAGTAATTCTATTGTTGATTGATCCTATGGGGATGTTATTTATGAAATAACTACAGCCGACCTTACGAGGTCATATCCTTTCAAAGATGAACCGATAAGAGTCGGGTTCTGTGAAGTAAACAAAACGATAATTAACAGTATTAATATTTACATAACTGATTTCTCCGGTAAAATTATTTATATTAACGGAGTTCATACGTCATTTCGTTTTGTTTTGAAAGAATTAATGTAATATATGTTATATGACGCGATTAAAAAATGTTTATGTTACTAGTATGGGAACTTATACTGAAGTT